>JADWPU010000023.1:0-244394 GCA_016109575.1 Phialophora chinensis
CTCTTCCTCTTCCTCTTCCTCTTCCTCTTCCTCTTCCTCTTCCTCTTCCTCTTCCTCTTCCTCTTCCTCTTCCTCTTATTCGTTGAGTGGTTCCATACTGTCGTTGCTGCTGGCGAGCCGTTGAGAGCGAGGTGAATCTGGAGGACGGTTCGGTTAGTGGCGCCGATGCACTGCACCATTTATGTGCATTTACCGAGTACTGTGTACACAGCATGAAGAGTGACTTGGATAAGCTGCCCTCGTGAGGCGCTTCCGCCGTACGTATTAGTCTCTTTGAGCGTTCACTCGCTTCACTGTGAATACCTACTCACTCCTTCCCGGATGGTATCGCGTCGCTGAGGCTTGGGCGGCCCGTACAGGTAAAGCGACAGTGACGGGGCCAGGTAGGAAGTTACTGCAGGTGTTGTGATTCGGCCTTGTTTACAGGTTTTCCTTTCCGTGTATCCTATCAATCAATACTTTTACACATAAACTTACATATTTTTATTTACATCCCAAGACAGGTAACCACAGCGTGCAATTTTCTGTCTCAACAACCTTGCCAGGAGCAGTAGCAGTAGCAAGTGATCATTCCTCCTCCTTACCACCTACAGTGCCGTTTTCCCCATCAATCTCTCCACCGTCTCCCCCACATTCGCTTCCGCCCGCACCAGTTTCTTCTCCTCTGGCTCCTCCAGCTTCAGGTCCACCGTCTTGAATACGCCCTCGCGGCCCAAGAACGCCGGCAAACTGACGCAACAGCCTAGCTCCTCCTGGAAATGGCTGATAGGCATGGGCCCCACCGACAGCGCGGCCGCCTGGTCCGGCATGCGTCCAAACAGCGGGACCTGTGACTTGTTGTCGTAGACGATGGCGGAGATGATACGCGCGACCGACGAGGCGATGCTGAAAGTCGGCGCGCCCTTGACGTCGGCTATCATGTGGCCTTCCTTGCGGGATCGGGCTGCCAGCTCGGCCTCCGTGCTGGCGCCGAAGTCGGTGGGAGCCATGGGGGACTCGCTGATGGGAACGCCCGAAATGACGGCCGTGGACCAGGCGGGAAATTCAGGTTGCGAGCCGTCGTCGTGTGTGCCAAAGATGTCGGCGTGGATGGACTCGGGAGAGATCTGTGCCATCAAGAGAAAAGACGAGTGACACGGTCAGTTAAATTGTCTTTTCGAGCGGCCGCGCGTGTTTGCATATGAGAGGACACGGAGAAAGGGTAAAAGGATAACAGGCGTTCGATACCAAACAAACATACCTTTAGCTCTTCGGCTATGATCCTCCGCAATCTGACTGTGTCGAGGTACGTTCCTAGGCCTAGAACCTGTGAGCTCGGCAGGTTTGCCAGCCTGTACGCCAGCGTGGTGAGGACATCAACGGGATTTGACACGATCAAAAGGATGGTGGAGGGGAGGAGGAACGGTTTCATCCCCTCGATGATGTGGCGGAGGATGGCACTCGTGCGCTCGAGTTGCTGGGCGCTTGTTTCTCCTGGATTTGCGAATAAGTCACGAGGTGCAAGAATGGGGGCATTCGCACCACCGGAGACGGTAGACTCACCTCTCCGCCGCTTCACCCCTGCGGCAATGACGATGAGGTCGCAACCTCCAGCATCGCGTAACGTCGCAGGCCTCACGCGCGTGCTACTCCCTTCTGCGCACGCGGCGTCCGAGAGATCACGCACTTGTGCGTCTCGCTTGTCGAGGTCCACATCAACGAGGAGGAGCTCAGAATACCGGGATCCGTGCAGCAGGGCGTAGCCGATGGCCGACCCGACGGAACCGGTGCCGATGATGGCGATGCGTGTTGTCGTTGGGGAGGGTGGTGGTTGGGGCTGTGAGAAGGCTGTCATTGGATATCGTTTGCGACTTTTGCCTTTCAGTTAGGTTATTTGTGGAGAGTTTGTGCTCAAATCTGAGGCTGCTTCATGAATAGTGTACGTAGCATAGCTCGTAGAGTGTGTATTCATGGTTCGGCAGACGACGCGCTACCTATTCCAGGTGTTGTTCGGGCGATATTATAGCATTTGGGTCCTGGAGCAGTGGTCAGGTAGTGGCATGACAATCGATGTCACATGAGTGCCGAGAATGTTCGAATCCAAGGCAGGCCAGCATCTTCCATAACTCGTATGCACCACATCCTGTACCTCGTACCCCGCAAGAAAATTAAATCGCGTCCAAAACGCGCAGCCGGGACTCCGTTTGACGCATGATGAGGCGGGCAAGCCTCGCGGCCTCGTGTGCAATCGGATTCTGTGCCGCAGTTCGCCACTCCGTTTGCGGGAGTCTGGAGCGAGTGGGGACGGCTGTAGCGAGTGCTGGTCGCGTGAGATACTCGTAAGAATGCGGGGGTTTTGGCTGGGGGGGCTCTCGTGTCTGACCGTCCAGTACCGACTATTGTCGCCGGCTGGTAAATAGAAGAAGCACGGGTTCAGCGGGGAGTAACACGGCAAAGAGAACCGCTCGACCAGCATCGCCATGGCGTGTCACCTGTCAGGGCTTGGAGCATGGAGAGCCGGGCCAGCAGTCAGAATCAATTGCAGGTCTCGTCGGGATCAATTTGAGAACAAAAGTCTAAGGCGTCTCTATGCCCTTTCGAAAGGTTTGCCACGGATCAAGGTCAAATTTGCTCAGTCTCGACTGATCGACTGAGGTCGCTCACGGTATTGGACTAGGAGCATCAACCGGGCCGGAAGCCTAGAACTTGAGAGGATGGACATGCTAGACCCGACAATTTACCTCACGATATTACTCGATACAGAGGCAAGCAGCAAAACTTAAACATGGGGAGGACGGACAGAAAGGACAGGACAGGGTGGACGAAGTGACGGGTGATGGGTGCGGTTTCGCTTTCGGCGTATCGCGTCTCTAGACTCAACCGTACAACAATACAGCGGGCGGTACGGCGCAGTGCGCTAAACCAATTCCAACTTTCATTCATGTTTCGCTTAATGTTTCGCCATCAGAGTTTCTATTTGTCGTGCTGTTGTTCGATGGCTATCAGAGATCTATGCAAATATAGCCCTAGGCATATATTAATTCAAGCCGCAATCCTCAGTTCGATCGAAATCTTCTCGCGACTCTGAAGTTGCTTGCGCAAATGGGCTTTACAAGAACCTTTCATTCGAATGTTCCAGATATCCGGATCTGAGGAGCTCATCAGGACTCCCGCTTACTGCTAGAAATGACCCTGTATCAGTGCACAGTCTGCTCACGATCATTCAAACGGAATGAGCACTTGACTAGGCATAAGAGAAGCCATGTGGCAGACCGACCTTTCACTTGTCCAATTTGTGTTCGATCATTTACAAGACAGTAAGGGAAATGGTGCTCTGCGAAATTTATGACACTTGAAAAGCTAATTATGCCCGGTACTCACAGGGACTCACTGCTACGGCATCTGTCGTCTCACGCAAAATCACCAGGCCGAAGCAGCCAGCTGAAGCAGGGCAGTAAAGACGATGAGTTCGACCAACTACATGCTTCCGTCGATGAGGACGGCCAAGTGCTGCAGGATGCCACATCGCTTCCTGAGCCACGCGAGTCCCCTCCAGATCAGACTGGTGCTGCCAGCGTCCCAAATGTGATTGATGCGATCTCAAGCGCAAATATCGAGGATGCAACAGACATTGATGTTCCCCCGGAGCTTGTTGGAAACCACGAAAACCTTGCTGTTGTCCAGCCTAACAAAAGTAAACATTATATCAATACCAGCACGGAGCTGCACAATCTTCTGGGGGGCGCTTCGAGTTACGCCCATGCTATGGGATCCGCTGAGACATACGGGAGCTCGCGACCAAATCACGACGCCGACATTGTCCACCGACGCCATTCCGCGACATCTCAGTCTCGACCAGATTTGCTTGAGTGCCCTGAGGCACTGTACAGCGAAGTAGTCGACGCTCATGCGAGAAAATGGTTGAAGGACTTTTGTGCCTGAAAGTCAGGGACATTGACCGATATTAGATTTCGATCGTTGTACCAACCAAACCCTCAATCTTCGACTTCAACCGGAACACGGCAGGCCGAGTTAGACCAACAGGCCTACCGACATCCACTTGTCGCAAATTCGGGAAGGTTTTCACCTTCCACCCTGACGCTGCGGTGTCTGCATACAGGCAAGGGTATGCTTCGAAGAAGCCGTCGTCCAATTTCTGCGTATCGAATTCGTCATATTGAAGATCATATGCTCGTGATAGAGCCCGTAACTCCGGTGTGCGCAGAACTGGTTTCTTTTCTAGCCCTGGTTCTGCTGCTAACGGGTTTGTGCTTCTGACATTCTCCAAACAAACAACATCCCAGACACGGAACGACGTCTCGTCGTTCACTTCCTCGATCATTCTGGGACTCGATCCGAGAACATCTTGTTGGACCGGTTGCTTTCTTCGGCCCAATCCTTTCCGGTGCGCGACGAGATTGTGGATGGCCACCCGGAATAAGTCATCGAGATCGATCTGGTCCTGGTATTTTATCGCCATGTCTCGGACATCTGGCCATGGCATCCAATCGATCATTGGGGAATGAGGTATGGCCAACTGAGCCCGTGTCGGGCGGTAAGCCGGAGGTAGCTGCGTGTAGGAGCGCTCGCTAGGGAAATTTCGCCAGATTTCCGCATACAGAAAGCCTCGAAAGGTAGCCTGTTCAACACCAAAGCCAGTCAGCATATCGGCTCCAATCCCACATACACCGGCCCCCGTGGCCGGCCATACTTACGGTCAAATTCCAGTACCCTTCAGCCGCTGGCCATGCCTCGCGCACTACCCACAGCACTGCTTCTGCAGTTATGGCGCGTTGCAAGTCATGACTGGGACGATTAGCGTGGTCGGATAGCAAGCCCATTTAACTGGCTTACCCTAGGACAGATTTCTCCGAGCAGCAGCGAACCAATTGCCTCGATGCAGTGATATACATATCCATTCGTGATCTTGGCAGGCTTGTGTTATAACCCATGACCAGATTCAGGCCTGACAGAGGTTGAACAAAAGGCTGGTCAAGTAACGTCATTCCATCGAGATGTACGAGAGACCTCTTCCTCTTGAGGATAGACTGCTGCGGAATGATCGTCTCGCACTCATCCCTGGGCTCTGGCTCACAGGCTGATGGTGATCCTACATGGCGGTCGGTCGCACTCTTCTGCTTGCGCACCGGCGGCTTTGCTCCTGGCTGATGATAGAGAGGCAGGCGTGGTGCTCGGATATGCGAATATCTTCGTTGAGGGCGCACGTCCGACTGCATCCACTTCGGCTCGGTAATAGCATCGGCGACTGCCTCAATCCTGTCCTCATCATCGAGGTAGTAGAGGCTCTGAGAATCGTCTCGGATCCACTGTCCCGGCATTATCGCATCGGATCGTTTCCTGCTCAATGGACTTCAACAGGTCCGTCCCGAATCTTGCGGCTAGCAGCAAGTTGCATTGCGCCTATGCAGCAAACAATCGGGCCTGGTCTGAATCTATTGACACAGAAACAAGTGGCGGGAACGTGAACAGGTTGTTCATCAAAAGTGGCATTCTGCGGGACGTCAGCTTGATGCGGGGTCCCCAGAGATCACAATTTTCCGGCACTACAATGCCGCAAGCTGACAAGGCATGCCAAACGTCCCGCACAGCCCGGAGATGACCATCTCGCAAGATGCAACTTAGACTGCTCTAGTATGATACACCACGTTAACCAATGGGATATGTACTGATTACAGGTTTGGAAACAGCTTTTTCGATATCGGAATCTCGACACGAGGCCTTTCCATTTCCATCATTGGACCTGAGGGTGGCCCTGAGCCTCGCCGCTTCAACCTGAGATGCTTCTGCACGTGACTGAGCACGGTGGAGTGCGGCCTGAGCAGAGGGCCGGCTCCCTGGCACTCGCCTATAGTCGCCAATTTATCGCCTCAGCCGAGCCTACTTGCACAGTGCCCATAACTTGGCCCACCGATTCTAGTTGACGTTGTGGTCACAAAAGTTCCCTTTCTCTAAATTGGGTGAGTCTGTGTCCAGCTTCGCCATTATCCCACTCCCGTTGCAGTTCCGGGTCCCCACGAGGACAGCGAGTCAAGTGCTCCATTGCTTAAGGCATGTTGGCGCTTGTGTACTGTTATTTTGACGGCAAGGTACATTTAGATAGACAGGGTTGAGGAAGAGCCGACAACCTAGCTTTTAATTAACACATGGGCGCCTGGCGACAGTAGTGCTCTTCATGATGAAAAATTCAAGTAGACAAGTTTTCAGCGTTTCTGTCGGCGCCGAGTGGTTCCATCTTCTATACACCTATCACTCGGCGAGGCCCTCCGAAGTTTTGCTGAAACCTAACCTCTCGTTCGCCAGTTGACGCATTCGTCGCTGTCCTAGTGTCAGCCCTTCCTCATTCGCGTCGAATGGTGCCAGGCCCATGGCGCGCAGCCCCGGAAGCGACAGGATGTTCTCGCGCCGAGCACCGTGGTCGACATGGTCGCGCTCCAGCTCGTTGTGAGGGTAATTGGTGTGGTCTTTTGGCGGCAGGACATCGAGGAAACTCTGCCGCATACCCACGAGACTCTCCAAGTTGTATGGGCAGAGCGGCACGCAGCCGTTGTAGCAGACTGACGAATCGCGTGTTCCGGGGTGGAACTTGTCCACCTCATGCACCAGGTCGCAGTGCCAGAAGACATAGTCACCGGGCTTCACCGGCGGAATGCCCACCATACTCTTCTCCATCAGTAAATGTGGATGGAGTTCTCGCGTGGGCAGAAACTGTGTCGCCCCTGGCGTCGCGCCTGGAAACAACGGTGTTACCTCATCGAACGTCTCATCGAGGATGAAATACGGCCGCAGCAATTGGTACGCCGTCGAGAGCTTGAGCTCTGGCAAGAGTCTCAACGTTCCTTCGCCGGTGTTTGTGTGAGACATGCTGAGCCAACCTTGCAGCGATCGGAACACCGAACATGATGCTATTCAACAGGGCGCCAGTCGTTAGTCTTGCACATTTTCAATTTCAGGCTACTGTGGAGAGTAGACTGGATTCTTACTTCCTGTTTGGTACAAATCACTCTTTGCTTCCGCGCGGTGGTCGGCATTCCACGGGTCATACTCCTCCCAACGACCCTTGAAGATCGGCTCGTAGCAGGAGCGATATGTGGGGTCCTCCCATCGTTCAATGGAGCCGGTATCCTGGTGAGCGTTGAGAGTGAACTCGGAGTCTGCTTGACGGTTAGTGGAAGGTGGCTATGCAGCCCGGGGAGAGTATGGCAGACCCTTTGAAGGATGTCTGATGCGAAATCTGTCGGCATATACAACTTGACTCGACATGTCGAACAAGGTGTCATCTCGGGTCAGGTGCCATAGTTGACTGACGGCGCTCATCGCCTGGAGGACTTTGGGGTGACTCCGTATTTGCAGTTGCGGCGGCGTCCAGAACAAGCTGAAAGTTTGGGGATCGTGTGTGGGAAATCCTCCTATTCCAGGGTGCCTTTTCACGTAACTCTTCAATTCCTGCTCCCAAGCTGTGGCCTGCTGCTCTGAGACGACGTTACGGATGATCACACATCCCGCCTGGCGTATCCTCTCAACCAAGCCTTCTGGCAGTTGACCATTATTCTCCTCGACTGTCGCGAAGTCAATGTCCGGGATCGCTTTTGGACCTTGCTTGGAGATTCTCTCAGCCTCCACCTCTAGAGCCGAGGTGAGACGATCGTAAGACTCGATAACTCGCTTTCTATCTTGTGGTTTGACGATCGACTGCTTTAGGATCGAGAACCGTTCCTCCAGCAGCGGACAGCTATTGCCAATCGTGAGCACCAAACCATACCTTTGGGAACTCTCACTTACGGATATTGCGTCAAGGCCTGTACCTGCGTAATGGTAGTGATAATACCCATGATCGGAGACAGCCTGGTATGTGTTTTGCACCGTAGACCGTGCGACTGGCGAAGGAAGAGAGATGCGAAAGGATACAGCAATTTTAAGACAGATACTATAGGCCCATTCCGGGGTATTGAGACTGCATTCTGGAATGCCACATCAGGCCATCACAGTACGTACAATTCTTTTAGTACCACCATAACACTCTGCGTACTTTGATGCTATTCGTGCTTGCCACACATCGGCCGCGGGGCGATGAGATGCTAGGAGCGGACAGAGACTCCGTGGGTCTGGACAGATCCACTCAAGGTCAGTCTGTCATCTACATGCGTTACTAGGTGCGTGCTGATAAGGGCTGCACCAGACTTCGCCCTACAACTAGACTGTCGTGGAGTAAGCGAGACAAAATGGCTGGATAGTACGCTAGAATGGGAAACCATGCTCCCTCCGCGTGTTATTGGCATCTACTGAGATGCCTGGTAACTCTTCTATTGGACTTGGGAGGCACTCCGACATCGCTCTAAACTAATCGCTACCTCTTCGTTTATCTTTCCCTTTTATAGTTCGTTTAGTAAAGCCTCGTTAAGAACGAGCCGGCTAATTAGGAAGTATAGGACGCTTAAGATACTAGAAGGCATTTAAAATAGAGAGTAGGACCCTTAATTAATGCAGTTTCACTTATTCATTTTGAAAAGACCTAATATCTTCTTACCCGATAGCGAACGAGTCTTAATTGACTGGCAATTTCATATATTTTCGAACAAGATCAATTCTGCCTCAATGCAGGATCTATTCCAGAGTCACTACTGGAAAAGCGTTCCACGAGGAGATTGAGGCGCAAGCGAGGGAGCGCCGCAAAATCCAATCTCTCCGCCATTAGATCAAGTAAGCCACGATACTGGTCTAAAGCTGACCGGCGAGCAATATATACCTCATCATCCGTGCTAGAAAGAAGAGCCGTAATCATGAATGTCCCCAGTATTGCAATGTTTGGCTTACAATCTACGCTCAAAGAGTCATCAGTTATTGTCGCCACACAAGGGTTGTGCACTTACAACTGAGCCAAAGACCCTCGAATTCTTGCTGTAGGAGTTCTTCGAAGACTGCAAATAGTTGACGGAACAGCAGACCCTCGCGTTGAATGTCGTAGTAGGAAGTTCCTCCGACACATGAGAACAGAGCCCGCTGTATGGAGATAACAATGCCATAATACGCCAGCAAAAGGACATAGTCTAGTGAAATGTTAGGTCAATGTTGAAATAGGAATGTCTGAAATTGCCAAACACACCAGTGATAACTTTGTTCGGCCGTGTCAGGAGAGCGTGATGCTGTGACTGCCATTCACGTAGTTGAGATTGACATTTCCTGCATGCGAAAGTACTTCTGCTGGTGTCATGGCGCCCGGGCCACGCCTTACTGTGTAGAGGCTGTCGAGAACGTTCGATAAAATGGTGGTCAAGTAGGTCAGTTCCACAAACCCTTCGACGGATGAAGCCAACGTAGCGTCAATCTGCAACTGTTCGCTGAAATCGTCCATGTTGAGCGGTTGAACATTGAATTGGTCGTTTTTGATATGACTGGGCATTCCAAGCCAATGTGCGAGCCTAGGATGGTTAGCGAGATGTAAAACCAATTTCGGTTGATAACCAACCATTTGTCCTGCATATACGTTGCCCACCATAATACCCGCCGTATTTTACGCTCGGATGGAGCTATGTTCCACTTCCCTGGGTCGGCGTGCAGGCCAAGCTCTTGCGCGAGAGCAACAACCTTTAGAGCGTGAGGATCTCGAAGACCACTGCGGACTAAAGATTTGATCTACTTACTTGGCTTGTCAACGCCCAGAATCCAGGATGATTGGGCTCCCGAACCCTCAGCGGTGGTAACTGCATGTAAAGGAGGATAGCCTGGATCGTCCGTAGCGAAGGGGTCCTCGCTTCATAAGTCACCGATTTGAAGATGAAGGTGTACATGTCCTCGAGCGGGACAGAAAACTCGGGAGGATCGTCGAGAAATGATGTGGCTGCGACGTACATGCCAGCAAGGAGTGAAGACGGAACCGAGCGGGCTTTGATCGCTCTTTCCAGAGTATCCCGGCTCTCTAAGATGGGGTACTGGGGATGCACATATGAATAGTACAGATCCATCAGTGAAGCTTGGTGTGGGTGGACCATTCCCTCCACAGTCTCAAGGTCATAAATTCCAGCGCGACAGTCGAGGAGGAAATCTGGATAGGACTGAAGTGGAGATTAGTCCTCCGAAAAGCCGCGACGATTTCGAAAGCAACGGCTGTGGGGGATAGCACGAACCGTGAAATAGGCAGGGGCAGTCTCATGGGGGAAAGCCTTCCACACTCGCCAGTTGTCGGTTCCGAATGATTGAGCCTCATCAAAGGGCAAGTGCCGCAGCAGATTGACATCTTGGTCGCTGCTGAACCCTGCGTACAGAACTGTGCGGCCGGGCACGTACGTTCTATAGTTTGGTTGAACATATGATGTTGTGGCATCATCTGACTTTGACGGTGAGGGAGTGCAAGCAATGTCGGATATGGGCGGATCCCTAGCATGTGTGATCTCTTCATGGCTAGACTGGCTGGCTGTCACCGCAGGGCTCCTATCCTGAGGTGTAGGTGCTCGCTTCTTCTTCACAGGTGGAGCTGATTCGAAGGTACACTCTACACCTCGGTGGCGACACAACGTGCAAGCAGGCTGACCTTGCTCCAGGAAACATCCGACCCGGCGCCGCCGACAGCCGTCACAACTGCAAAGGAACAGGATCAGTCATGGATAACTTGGAAAGCATGTCCGCCGGCAAGGTGATAACGGAGACCCTTACGGACGTTGTTTCTTGGATCTGTAACGTCGATGGCCGGCATCGCTGGTCCGACCTTGGGTCTGGGCTGGTGAACTAGTATTCCCCCGCGGGGCTCGGCTGGCCATGTGGCCCAGGCTGCCACTACCGTGAGGTCAGTGATTCCTGGCAACAGCCCTTGTTATTCGCCGCATCATACTGATCTTACTTCAATAGATGCTGGACGACAAGTCAGACTCAACAACAACAAAGCCTAGCTCACATTGGAATGGGTAGTCGCTTGATCTTCTAGGGCCTTTCCTACACGAGCTGTAATTCGTTAGAATCGGGAGACAATGCCGTGCTTTGGGTATCTTGGGGATTGGTGGTTGCCCGATGTCGCGTGCCCTCCGCGTCTGGAGCGCAAAGATGGCCTTGAATCGTCGAAGTCGCTGAGATGGGAAGTCGAAGAAAAGTCGCCCGCGGGGACCTTGAGTGCACAGGACGTGGTCGGAAAGAAGGTAACAAAAGGCAAAAGAAGTCAAAGCCGGAGTAGGCACTGTCAAGCCTTCCGAGCTCCACAGCTCCACGCAAAAGACTCTCGTCAAGGGCCTAAAAAGGTATCCACCTTCATCACGAATTCTAGAGACCCGCATAAGAGCACAGAATGTCGTACTAAAGCTGACTAGAGTTGCCCGCGGGGCGACGTGCAACCGAGCTGACCCAGACCATCTTATCAAACCTATCCTCCTGTGAGGTACATGTTCGGCTTCGACAAAAAGAGGTCCCAGCCTTCTGTGATGGTATTAAATGCCGTCGGCGGCCTGCAATTGCAGGTACAAGCATCTCAACAACTCCAATTCCATGTCCTGAAGAACCGGCAACACTCGCTTCATTCTGGCCTTGCACATTGACATTGTGTCGTTTCATCATTCAACTATAAATCAAGATGAAATTGATAAAGAGTTCCGTAGTTACGCCACGGCTGCTGCGCATCTTTCTCTTCTGCTCGGTGAGTGAGACTACCTAGTTCATGGGATGCGAACGCTGACTATTGACTTCCAGATTGGTGCCATGGTATGTGCGGACGCTAGGAACGACTTTGCCAGATGACATTGCTATAATGGCTCGCTGACAGCTTACCCTGGCACAGAACTTTGGCTACGACAACACCTGGTGGGGTGGAATTATTGGCCTTCCAAGTTTTGTGGCAGCTTATGGGCGTAAGAATGGTCCAGGCGAGCCAAGAACTCTTCCATCATCCTGGTTGTCCGCTGCGAGCGGTACACCAGTTGCCAGCTGGATCCTTGGTTGCGGCATTGCGGGAATGCTCTCCGACAAGCTGGGAAGGAGAAAGACCATCGTCATTCTGTGCATCATTGCCCTTGTTGGGATGATAATCCAAAGCTCGGTCCGCAACTATTGGGGCCTAATGGTCGGAAGAATGGTCAACGGTGTCTCCATGGGTAAATCATAAGACCCTGACCTGCGACAAGAATATATCACTGACTCCTGCTAGGAATCGAAGCCAACTGCATTCCAATGTACATGGCCGAACTTGCACCTCCGTCGATTCGAGGCAATCTGATCAACTTCTACCAAAGCTGGCTGTTTCTTGGGGCAATCATCGCTTCAGGCGTGGTTGTTGGCTCATCAAAACATCTGAGTGGCAAGTGGGAGTACTTGACTGGCGAGTTGCTGCAGTAATTCCGTCGTCTGGGGAAGAAGCTAACATTACAATCACAGTAATCGTCGTGCAGTTCGTGCTTCCCTGCCTGCTCCTCTGCGCGGTTTGGTTCATTCCCGAATCTCCCCGCTGGCTTCTTTCTAAAGGAAGAAGAGACGAGGCATGGAAAGCCTTGGCCTATGTGCGCCATGGCACGCTGACTGATGAGCAAGTCACTGAGGAACTGGATCTGGTTGACCAAGCCATGAATCAAGAGAAAGAGGCTCATCAAGCGACGAGCTACATTGACTGTTTCAAAGGCACGAACGGCCGACGCACCTTGGTAGCAGTTGGTGTTCAGGTTTTACAACAGGCCCAGGGCAATTCGTTCATGATGACTTACCTTGTCATCTTTCTGGAACAAATCGGTGTGGAAGATCCTCTCACTATCCAGCTGGCCAGTATATGTTGTGGGTTTGCCGGAACATTGGTGGCCTTTGTTCTGAGCGACAGAATCGGTCGCCGTCCACTCTTGATCGGTGGTGCTTTCCTGATGACTGCTCTCATGTGGACCGTGAGTGGTCTTGCATCATGGCAGTCCGGAGGTGTGAAAGGAGCAACTGCGCAGGGATGCGTGGCGGCCATCATGCTTTATGTGAGTACAGCAGCAATCCTCCCAGCCTCAGGCGAGCAATAGACGCTGAACTTGACACAGGAATTCGTTTCCGTCGCCTGTTGGGGATCAGTTATGTGGACAGTGACAGGTCAGTCCATTCGCTTCTACAGAGTGTTGCCTTCGTGAATTGATGAGTACTGCAGCGGAAGTTGGCACCACGCAGCTTCGAGAGCGCACCATCGCTCTAGCCACCATGATCGGGTTTTCGAGCAGCGTGTTGATCACCTACGTCAATCCTTACGTCCAGAGAAGTCCGGGAAATCTTGGATCCAAGATCGGTATGGTCTATGGTGCCTGTTCTATCTTGACTATGGCCTTTGTCTATCTAATCGTGCCAGAGATGAGAGGCAGAAGTTTGGAGGAGCTTGACGAACTGTTTCACGCAAAAGTTCCTGCCTGGAGGAGCAGAAGCTATGTCGGTACCGGTATTGGGGCCAAGATCACCCAGATTGAGAACGCCGAGCTCCATGGCAAGCCTATTGAACAGGATCAGGTAGTGGAGACTGCTGAGTTTGAAGAGACTCAAAAGCCAAAGGCGCTATGAGGATCAACCCTGGCGACCCATTGAAATTTGGTGCGCAGTATGTCTTGCTGGCCGCTGCAAAGAACGCCCGAGCCTTTTCCCAGAGGCGAGCAAGGAAAAGGACTGCTAGGTATTGTGGTCATCGATGCAAACAATCAAACGTGAAACTTGAAACGTGTAGCCCACGTTGTCTGATAATAAGGTGGCACTATAGAGTCAAGTGAAATCTTTAGTCTACGTTCCGGATAATGGTAATCGTAACTGCATTGTGTGCGCCCCTGTATCTGGTCCATAGATCAAAGACAAAATTTGCGAACAATGTCGCGGATACATCTCCAGTAAATGCTCAATCCAAGTTCTATGGACTTCGAAAAGGGTCTCCAACTCTTCGAAGCTTCTCATGATTGAATGTTTTTTCTCACCAATGCGAAATTGCCCGCGGGGCGATTCTTTCGTGTTGTCGAATATCCTTAAATATGCACTCCTCGCTACCCTTAAGACAGTCATAATCTGCAAATTTAGTCTCAGCAAGATCAAAAGCCGCCTTTGTTACAGCCAAACTGCTGCTTAAATGTCACCTCCTTTCCAAATCAAAGATTGGCGTCAAGCAGCAGCCGATGCCCGGCGTACTCTTGAGGCTTCCATTCCCGAAGCGTGGCGTCTACCATCGGATCTGAAGATAGTGGCCGAAGAGGGAAAGCTTCCTCCCGAAGATCCAAGAGTCCTTCGTTGTGGCATACTGGATGCCCTCGATCTGGAGATAACGTCCATTCGAGAGGTCGAGCAACTGCGGTCATCATTTGCAAGCGGGAAGTATACTGCCGTACAGGTGGCTACTGCTTTTTGCAAGAGGGCAGCAATCGCACATCAATGCACTTCATGCCTTACCTGCTTCTTTCCCGAGCAGGCGATACAGCGGGCTCGAGACTTGGATGCACATCGTGAACAACATGGAACAGTTACGGGTCCCATGCACGGTATCCCAGTCTCACTCAAAGACATGTTTGATATTGCTGGACAACCAACTACCCTCGGACTGGTTTCTTGGCTTCCAAACATTGCCTCGAAGAATTCTGACGTCGCCGACGCTGTACTGGCAGCTGGCGGGATTCTATATGCCAAGACAGGTTGTTCACAAGCTTGCCTTATGGTTGAGAGCATCAACAACATTTTTGGAGCCATTCGAAATCCCTACAACTTGAGTTTGAGTGTAGGGGGCTCCACCGGAGGTGAAGGTGCTTTGATCGCATCTAAAGGCAGTATAATCGGCTCCGGGACCGACGGAGGAGGAAGTCTTCGCTTTCCGGCCATGTTCTGCGGCTTGTGGGCATTGAAATGCTCCAAAGGGCGGTTGTCATGTCGAGGACTTGGGTTGATGATTGATGGCAATGAATCGGTCAATGCTGGTCTTGGACCTCTTGCAAAAACTGTCTCTGGCCTGGAGTGGTGGATGCGGATACAGTTGGCAACAGAGCCATGGAAGGTCGATCCTGGGTGTGTCCCGATGGCCTGGGGAATACAAGAAGCACATCTCCCGACTTCAAAATTGGTGATTGCGGTGCTCCGGGATGATGGCGTGGTCGCACCGACCAAGCCTGTACGGGTGAGAAATGACTCTGAGAACCACTGGAGACGATAGTGCAGGATCATGCTAACCATATGCAGAGAGCTTTGGAACAGGTTGCCTCTGCACTAGTGGCTGGTGGCCACAGGGTTGTAGAGCTGCCCGCCGAAAAACTGAAGACCTTGCATCGACGGGGAACAGCATGTGTGATGAAATCCAACGTGCAGAACGGTGGTCGAGGAGTCATGAAGCATATTCAGGCTTCAGGGGAGCCAGTTGTTCCGCGCACAGCTACCGGATCGTCGGACTCGTTGTTGACGACCGAGGAGGTTTTTGCAAACCATATTGAGAGGGGACAGATTGCTTACGAGTATGCAACTCTCTGGCAAGAGTATGGAATGGATGCCATCTTGACTCCCGCCGTCGCACATCCAGCTCCGCCACATGGAAAGTACATCAGCAATTCATATGCTACTATATATAACATGTTGGACTACACGACCGGAAGTATTCCTGTAACCACAGTCAGCAGGGACGATTCGCCAGAGAGAGAGTGGCTAGACCAAACTCCGTATCCACGCATCGAACCTGTGAGGTTCCCTTATGACTTAGGGGACAACGAGATGAAGGAATTGTGTAAGTCTACCAGCCACGGCCCCAGCAATGACACTTTGTCTAATCGTGCATAGTTACTAGCGCAGAGGTGTTCGAGAATGCACCCGTTGGCGTGCAGATCGTTTGTCAACGACTGCGAGAGGAAAAGTGCATTGGAGTGATGAAGGAGATCGAGCGACTTTTGGAATTTTCCAGTTGATTGAGAAAGTCCTACTACTATCGTAAGAATGTGGCATGCCAAGTTAGATTTCATGGCAAAAGAGTCGTGAGAATTTATAAATAGGGCATCGGGTATCTGTGTATCTCGACGCCCGGATCTCCTATCAGGAACAAATGTTCACAGAACTGGAGGTTTCCGACCCTGGACGAGTTGCTCCACTCCATATGCCAATTCCAGCAATTTCTGCTCCCGATATGGTAGAGAGACCAATTCCAAGCCTACGGGTAAGCCACTCGGGCCCGGGGTCAGGCCAGCAGGGATAGTGATAGAGGGGAAAAGCGACTGTGATGATACCAGCGTATTCGTAGGGAAGTCCGCCGCTGGCCATCTCTGAGAAAGGACATCTTCAAGCAATGGAGCGGGGATCTGGACATCTGGGAAAGCTAGTACATCGAGGTTATGTCTAGCCAGAGTCATCGTAATGGCCCTTTGAAGCTCTTCTCGGGCAAGGAGGCGAGCAGTGAAATCGGGATCTTTCTGGGGTGTGCCAATGCCTGTCGCAATGCCCTCGAACAAATCAAGCGCCGGATGATATTTCTTCGACTCATAGATCTCCTTAGTATTGGTTTTGAGGAATGGATGGCGACTGAGGAAATTATCAAGGTCGGATCGGGAACGCTGATGATATGTGAATGTAATCTCGAGCAGTTTCATTAAGTTCGGGATCTCGACGTCAACGAGAACCGTGCCGTTGTCTTGGAGCGTTTGCAGTGCCGCAGTAATGACTTTGTTCACAGATTGGCTCTCTGGATCTGAATCCGGTCCAAACACATCTCGGAGTACACCAATTCGTGCCGATTTGATCTTGTCCACGGACAGGTTGGCTCCATAACTCCCTCCAATAGGCGGTCCCGCGATCACCGCTGCTGCTGTATAGGAATCCTGCTCGTCGAAGCCGGCCAGTACATCGAGCATCAAGGCGACATCTGTAACGGTTCGGCACATAGGCCCCGGTGTATCTTGCGGAACCAGGAGAGGTGACAATCCACTCCGGCTGATGATACCGGGGGTACATCGAATGCCAACGAGCCCGCAGAATGAAGAAGGTACTCGAATGGAGCCACCAGTATCTTCACCCACGCCTAGGAGACCAAGGTCGGCTGCTATAGCGGCACCTGTGCCAGAGCTTGACCCTCCAGGATCTCGTTTCGTATCGTATGGATTCTTCGTCGTCCCCGATAGGGATGACGTCGAGTGCCAGGACGTCGCGAAGTCTAGAGAAAGGAATTTCAGTCATACATCATCTAAGCACTCGTGTTTGGCCCTACCTGGCATAGTAGTCTTCGCCAAAATTATCGCTCCTGCCGCCTTCAACTTTGTGACCAAAGTTGCATCTTGCTCCGGAATATAGTCTTTGGCGAGAATCGACCCATACGATGTAGCAAGGCCCTTTGTGCTAGCCTGGTCTTTGACAACCACGGGGATACCATGGAGTGATCCTTTCAATTGCGACGTGGATTTGAGATACACATCTAACGCATCGGCCTCCTCGACAGCTGTTGATGAGACTGCCAATATACTGTTCAACTTGTGTCCATCGTCAGCTTGGTCGATTGTCTTGATTCGCTGCAGATAGTATTCGACTACCTGTCGAGCGGTGAATGTGCCATTGCGATAGCCCTTCTGTGCGCGAGCAATGGTCAGCTCCTTCAATGATGTATCCATGGTATGTCGCGGTTTCCGATTCTCTGCTTGTTCTCTGGCGGGAAGACACTATTGGTAGGAGTTCGTATCTCACGGAATTGGTCTTGTGAACAATCAACGTGGAGTTTCAGGAGTGCTAATGACTTTAGTGCCTACACGGCCCAGAGCGAGTTCGCCGCGGGGGTCCGACGAGGTTTCGCTTCGGCAACCAGCAGTTTGCTTGCACGGAAAGCCCAGGTTCTTATCGTGGAAAGTGTCCGACAGGGCTGGAGGCTAGTCGTGGTGCTTCGCCGGCTTTTGTTATCCGGGACGGTGGCCAGTAAGCCGTTATCTCTGGGCGCCCACTAGCTAATAGTACGACTATACTATGACATCCCGTAACCTTAGAGCGCCTGGAAGGGTAGACGCGGACCACCTTAGAACACGGCTGTTAGTCACAGTACCGGATATCAGCGCATCGCTAGCATCGGTTCAAAATTATCAACACGGAGGGAATGCTTCCCAGCTTTGCAGAGAATCGGTTCGTTCGGTTCGTTTGGTTCGATGATGTTGACCACTCCAGCTGCTCGTGAGCATAGGCGAGTCTACCAGGTATGACTTGCTAGATCTGTCGTCTACATCGGCATGGTGTGCTGATCAATGTTCCTAGGCATGCGAGCCTTGCAGGCTCAAGAAGGTTCGCTGCGAACTGGGATCCGTGGACCAACCCAAAAGTGGGCCTTGTGCACGCTGTCGCAGGGAAAATAGGGACTGTTTCTTTGCTGCAACCCGGACCAGAAAGTTTCCAGCGAGTACGATCGAGGGTGATGGCCATGAGTCTCGTGTCCCTCCTACAAAGAGGCAGCGAATTGAACATGATCATGGAGCAAACGAGCCAGCATCGTCAATATCTGAAGCAGGATCTCCCCCCGGTTCATGTCCACCGTTAGAAGGGCCAACGCCGGCTGAAACTCAAGGCAGAAGCGCTGAGGCAGTTCTACTCAACGGGCATTCCCGAACCTGGCACGACGCTCTTACATTACTTGCAAGAGTCTGTGACGAAGACGGGACCGAAAAGAATGACGCCGAGGGACAGTTACTGTCTCCGGAAGGACAGACTAGCATGAGCCAAACAGGGTCTGCTCCTTTTCCCTTTACTGTGAGCGCCATCTCAGCGGGCACCAAAGCCGCATTGCGAGCCTGGTCGAATCTCCGCTTTGTGCGTGGTGGGCTGTTTACGGCTGAAGAAGCAATGGATATGGTGGACCATTTCTACACGTACCAGGCACCATTTTCTCCGGCCGCCCCAGAGTATTATGCACATCATAACAGGCATCATCTCCTCATCGAGGAAGAGCCAATACTGACCATAACGATATTGATGATCGGTTCTCGATACCGAAAATGGACTGGGCCAGCCGCGATGTCGAGATCACGCGTGATTCATGACCGACTCTGGAGGTATTTGCAAGGGATGATTTCGCGTCTCTTCTGGTTCGAGGACAACTTTGTTGGCGAGTTTACCCCATTGAGTGCTCCCCCAACTGGTATGCAGAAAAGAGGTCAAGATTCTGTGCGGTCCATCCGGTTTCGTACTTTGGGCACCTGCGAAGCACTCTTGTTGGTTCTGGACTGGCATCCTAGGGCCCTTCACTTTCCGCCGGTTGATGATGATACAACGTCCATTGTGATCGCAGAAACACCAAACACTCGAGATTCGAGCACATCCGGTGGTGAGTATGAAACAGGGGCAGGTCACCTGTGGCTGGCTCGCTCTGGCCACTTGTGTCGTTCGATGCTTTCCACCGTGTCCATGCTTGTCACGGAACTTGGATTCTTTGACGGGAAAGAAGGACCTTCGACATACTATTCCGAGTACCGCGAAGGCTTATACAAAGCTCCATCTACTCGTCAGAGAGCGCAGTCCTTGCAATACCTGATCTGGATATATGCTACGCAGCAGCAAACAGGCCCGCCGAGTAAGTTAATTTCTCACCCTCTACATGCATCCAGCCTTGTACTCATGGATTTGAATTGATGTCGATCCTCAGGTTGGAGAATCAGCACGCCAACGCCTTCGGCACTGCGTATTGAAGCTCAGTTGGACAATACGACCGAGTGCTGGGTTCGCGTGGCGACACTGGTCAAAAGAGCCGATGACGCACTATTCAGGTCTCAACCTTATACCCAGAGGATCTTGAGAAATGGCCAATACATCTCGATCATGCAGTCATTTCAACCGCTATTACAAGAGTTCATCATCAAATTCAATCATGCAAAATGTAACTTGGGCTCTCCTGGCACTCGGTCCGTCAAGCTAATGAATTTTAGTATCCAGACAAATGAGACTAATATTATCCATCGAGTTCAACTACATTCAGTTGTGCATCTTCAGCTTGAGCCTGCAGGCGATGATGCTGAGAAAGGGTCAAACCGTGACCGATGAACCCCGACTCGATAACCAAACTCGCCAGAATTCCAACACAGACGAAGAGCACCTGAGTCGAACAGCCAGAGCAGCTCGAAGTATCGTCTCCGTGGTAGTCGATGATCTTTTCCCTGATGACGATGTAAAGCATATCCCTGTCCGCTCATACTCAAGAATCCTGGGGGCGGCTCTGGTACTTCTACAGGTATGGACACAACCCCCTGACCCGTAGATCTGATTTTCCTTTTATGGATCCTGACGGTCATATAGATATGTGCATCAGAGGTGAAGCACGTTCTCGATGTCTCTGCAACGTTCAGCAACATTAAGCGACTTGCAACCGCTCTTGAGACCTGCGTGGTTGACGATACACACCTCAGTGCTCGGTGGGGTATCCTCCTAGCTAGATTAACGGACAGCTTCCAGGCTCGGCTTGCACAGCAACACTTTAGCCTGTCCGAATTTCAGCGGGGGGGATTGGGTGCCAATCAACAGGGAGCCTCAGTAGTGCCTGAGGTTTCTGAAATAACGATCCAAGCGCCGAACGTGAGCGACCGCACACAGCACCAAAGCCATCAAGATCCTACTTTCAATCTTCAAGCCAATGTGAATGGAACAAGCGCCGCATTACAAGCACCCAACTTCGATGTATATTCAATGTGGTGGGATATCATGCGTCCCGTCGATGCCATGACGGCTGATCAAAATACGCAATATGGACCAATTTCTACCCTAGAAATCGAAACCGATATGTCTCTACATGAGGTGCCCTTGGGTAGCGGCCATGATAGCTCATTCAATTTTCCGACGAATTTGTTCGAGAGTATCAACTAGGGTCTGATCTTCTAAATCTCTTCTAATAAAGGCACACTCAATAGTCATGGGGCCACTGGCTCGCAATTGCCCAATTCGACGCATCTTGCATAAACGAGACGAACCCCTCAAAGCCATAGAGATCCACCTGGACTCTTTGTGATCAATATTACCAATTTTTTTTATCTTATATGCTTCCCGATCCGAGGATTGCCGAGCATTGTTTCGTGGCGAGGCGCTGCTACAACAACTTGTAATAGGTTTATTGAAAGGAGTCCTGAAATATGATCCAATTTCGGTCAAGCTCATATGACCAGACGCATACTCCTTATATCCGCGCAAACTATCGTTCATGAGCTCAACTTTTAGGGGACGAAATTCCAGTCTCGTCGCCAACCATGCCGCGCATCGAGCATAAGGCGATGATCAATGTCGATCTGGGAGAGGGATATGGAAATTGGACTTGCGGACCGGACTCAGAGGCTTTAATTCCCTTGATTGACCATGCCAATATCGCTTGTGGCTTCCATGCCTCGTGGGTGTCTTACTCTCTTCTGCACGGTGCCCTTGTTGACTTGATGCTCAGCGATCCGCTTATAATGATGGAGACCGTGCAGAAATGCAAGGAGTACGGTGTCAAGATAGGTGCACATCCTGGATTTCCCGATCTCCAGGGGTTTGGCCGGCGAGAGATGAAATTGTCTCATGAGGAACTCACGGCAATCATGATCTACCAGATAGGCGCGCTGAAAGGATTTCTCGACAAAGAAGGCGTGGAGCTGCACCATGTCAAGCCTCACGGCATGCTCTACGGCGTCTGCTGTAGAGATTATGAAGCAGCAAGGGCTGTTTTACAAGGGATTCCCAAGGGAGTCCCTGTCTTTGGGCTCGCCGGTACATGCATGGAACAAGCCGCCAAGGACATGGGCATTGAGTTCATTGCGGAGTTCTTCGCAGATGTCAAGTACAATCCAGATGGCACTCTGATCATTGATCGAAAGAAGCAGTACGTTGTGCCCCTTCTCAGCATCCGACAGTCGTCAAGTCGCTCCCTCATGAAACCATTTCTTCTGACTTGCTCTCCTTGCCTACCATAGGGCTTGGGATCGCGAAGACATCAATCGACGAGTCACCCAGCAACTGGAGACGTGCAGCGTGACTGCCATCGATGGCTCAACTTGTGCACTTCAAATCTTCGACTACCGCACTTCGATATGTTGCCATTCTGACAGTCCCGGCTGCATCGATATAGTCAAGGAGACCAGAAAGGTGGTGGATGCGTACAACAAGAAGCACTTCCCCGGCCAGTAAAATCGGGCAAACGAGTTAGACAGATTTGGAGTTTGACTTGGGAAAGCATTCTAATCACTGCTCGAAGCTATGCATAACTTACCTTGCGCACTCACCCGCATCAAATCATCACACCTTTTATGCCCTTGGAGCAGATTATCATTCAATGTTGAAGCATAATACCTCGTCAAACAAAGTAGTTTCTGTGACGACCAATGATCAGCAAGATCTGCTCGGAAATCAAAACGCATGGAGAACTTCTCGGATCGGATTGCGACGGCTCAATCGGTTCGATATCCGACAACACGAGTTTTTAGATTTAACATAACATTCCCCTGAAGCTCAAAGTGGAGGTCCACGGCATAGCATTCGCGAATTAATTTGAGAATCGGATTGATGCAGCAAAAATTAGAATTGGATCAGATCAGAGATACAGGGCTGGCTTTTCGTCTATCCCTGTGTTGCCCACTCAAGCGAGGTTCGACTACCTCTAGGAGTCCAACACAAGAGAACCCGGCCCGAGACAATGTTTTGGAAGCTCCTATAAGCTTGTAGACACAGCTGTAGTGTCGACTTGGTTAAGATACAGGACTGTCGGTTTCGACGGAGGACCTTCCCTGTGGTCTGGTCAGCGACTGGTTTCGTGATATATCCTTCTCTGGTAAGTTATATATTATTCGAGAGACAGTCCTCGAGTGTTTGTCACTAGGTTTAGAGAACCATGGAATAGAGCCTTAATCAGAGCTCGAAATCGTTGATGGCAATCCATCAAGATCATAAGGAACAGACAGAAATTCTCATTCCTCGACCCGTTGACCAGAGCCTCGAACGATGTATTCTCTGTCACAGACACGGATTGTTTGCCCTTGCTCTGCAGTCTTTCCCTCCCCTTGGCCGAGATCGCGCAGCACATGTGCAGCTCGAGGGATGGATTGTACAAGACCAGCTTCAAACACAGCATCCCATTCACTAGCCTTCGAAGTGAATACCTCTTTTCTCACAGCAAACTTTCCTGTCTCTTTCTGCTGCATCCCCAGGAAGATGTCGCCGACCCTTCCAAGAAACATGGATCCGTCGACGCTTTGCAATATCCACGCAGAGTTGTCAGATTCTGCTTTCCCAGTCACATCGCGCCACACCTCCTCGTAATCTACCAGATTCCCGTTTCCTTCCTTATCAAACTTTCCAGTCTCCAGATCATCACCGTTTTCCATTTCCTTGAATGAAGCCTCATCGGAACGACGGCTCCCAAGTGAGTCGATGATGCGAGTCCACCGAAACATTACTGCGAGAATGTCAGTCCATCGACATTCAGACTTCTGGCAGTCTCGATCGTCCATCTTGTCGAAACCTCGAAATTTCCCGTGACGGACGAAGGTGACCTACGCGGATTTTCCCCAAGGGTTTTGCGCTCGCCTGCTCGACTCCACTGGAGCGTCTTGTCCGCCAACGTCACGCGCAAATCCATATAGTATCCTGCAACATTAAGTGCGATTGTCTCCGTGTCTTCCAAAGCAGGACCAGGTGGCCAGCGAATGCTGACTCGCTTCAGAATTTGCGGCGTCGTTTTGATCACCATCATCAACGTCTCCTAATGCTAGGCTTGGGATCGGCATTTGAAAGTAAAAGTTAAAGTTGGAGGCAGGACTGCTGGAAAGGCGCAACCAACGGTCGACTCCCATGCGCTCAGAGATGGTCGAGGCTCCTTGTCCAGCCCTGGCATGGCTTGCGGCAGATCTAGACCGAGGTGCGATGTTGGACTTGCAGTTGCTTGTGGCACCGGAGAATGAGCGACACCAGTCTCCTTCAGCTCTATGCTGCCACCATCCCGGAAACTCGGAAATCTGCGGTGTCGGAGTTTGGCGTTCGGTTCAATGATAAGAACAGCCTTTAGGAGTAGCCCATTGGTCAAAATGCTGCCAATTGGCGACACGAGTTTGAGTACCGATCTGGAAGGGGCTCCGCAGGCGTATGATTGCCTGCCATCACTTGAAATGAAACAGTTTTGCCCGCAGAGACCTATAACACGATCTAGAGCCAGATCTACTTATCAATGCCAAAATGGTTATCTACCAACCGCGAGCTTTCCTAAACACGGCAATCTGGCCAGGGTCTGGACACTACTTTGGCGGGACGGGCACAAACAAAAATGTTAGGGATAGCCTATAGGAATAGGCAGAGCGTGGCGATAGTAATAGTATTCCAGAACTAGGTTACCCTTGACGTCCAGTCAGTCCAGGACTCGAAGTATGAGAGAGGGTGCTTTTCTCATGCGAGTGCCTGCTTATCTACTTGTGCTTATCCTGACAATAGTGTTCCTGACGAAAAATCTGTTGAACATTAAGTCCGGTTTGTCGAAGCTCCATATATAACTCGCGCACGGGGCTCGATCTCGGAGAGACAAAGTGTCTCGCAAGCTCTTTATACTACCTTTAGCCGCCCAACGGCCCATCCCAACTCTTGCTGCTCCCATCCAAGCAATTCAGCCGAGTCCAGAACGAATCTCAAACCAGTCTACCATGCAGGCCTCCAAGCCAGCCACTCCACAAGAGGGTGGGGAGAAAATCGAGGTCGGGGTCGTCCAGGAGTCTGTTCAAGACAACATTCTCAAGGCAGACTTGAGCGAAGACGACGGCGAGGTCTTCAAGAGTCATACTGGTGTGGCTGAGTTTCGCACTTTGGGATGGTACGAGACACTTCTTGCAAGTCAACAACACGGAGATGACTCGCTTACACAAACGTGGAAAACTAGGATTCGGGCGGGCATTATCCTCATGAAGCTCTGTTTCGCAACAGGTGTATTGGGAATCCCGTATGCGCTGAATGTGACTGGCTACGGACCCGGTATCTGCATCCTTTTCGGTTGGGGCTCTATGACTACCTGTAAGTCGAATCTCCCGTCGCGTTAGCATGTGTGGCCCTCGCTCATGGCTTGGTTCAAGATTACGCCTACATCATGTACCTGTTTCGTATGAAGTATCGCGGAGTACACAACATCGCCGACGCCGCCGCTATCATGGGTGGCCCTGTTGCTCGCGAGGTCGCTGGCGGCCTGTTCCTGCTGACCTGGATGTGAGAGCTCGAGGAACCCTGCTACAAAGACCAGTTCTGACCGACTTCAAACAGCTTAGCTGCCGGATCAGGATTCATTGGACTTGCACAAGGATTGAAGATTCTTGCGGACGGCAAAGCCTGCACAGTTGTTTGGACAGTGGTTGCAGCCATATGTACCGGACTTGTCTCGAGCATCCGGACACTGGACAAATTGGCCGTGTTGACCTGGGTTGGGTTTGCGTCCATCTTTACCGCTGTATTCATTGTGGTGTGAGTTTTCTGAGATCGGTACTGATTGATAGGATATCACGCTGATGACAGGAACATCATAGTGTTGGAGTCACACAGGTCTCCAGGCCAGCTGCAGCACCGAAGACAGGCCCATTCGATTTGGGAGTGATCGCCGTTGGGTCACCAGGCTTTGTCGCTGGACTTACTGCAACACTCAATCTCTTCTGTAAGATTGAGTGTTTCTCGAACCTGAAAAGAGAGAAGTTGCAGCTGACTTGAACTTACGTTATAGCTGGTTACGGCGCGACCCCGACATTCATGCCGGTCATTGCGGAGATGAGAAGGCCTAAATCTTACCCCAAGGCGCTATTCAGCTCTCAGGGAGCCTTGTCAGTCTGCTATATAACCTTTGGCACAGTTGTTTATGTGTAAGTCGACGACCATTGCACTCCTGGGATGTCTCGACTGATCAACCATCCAGGTACTGTGGTCAGTACGTAGCGAGTCCGTCACTGGCCAGTGCCGGAGGCAAAATCGAGAAGATTGCCTTTGGCATCTCCATTCCCGGATTCATCATGACCTCTACCTTATGGGTTCACATGGCGGCTAAATTTGTGGGCATCTCCCACCCGAGATTGGGGGCGCAAGATTGCTGACGGGTCATTGATAGCTCTTCGTCAAAATACTCCGCAACTCTCCTCACCTGCAGAGCAACAGTCTCATCCATTGGAGCACGTGGCTGTAGGTTGTCCCTCTTCGGTTGAGTTGAATACACCTGCTGACGAGGAATCTTCAGGGGATCGACCCTTGGTATTACACTATTGTCCTTTATCGTGGCGGAAGCCATCCCGTTCTTCAGCTTTCTGCTTGGTCTGATTGGATCTCTCTGCTGTGCTCCGACTTGTGTAAGCCTCAACACCACTTCTTTGAAAAGTGATTGGCCCAACTGACCTGAAACTTTGTACAAAGCTCGTCATTCCAGCTTTCATGGGGCTCTACATGGATCGGGGAAATCACGGAGCCAACTGGAGGAAGAAGGCAGTGTGCAGCCTTCACTTTGCAGTGATTGCCCTTGGTTCCTTTATCACTGTTGCTGGTACGTATACCACTATCAAAAGCATCGTCGATGCCTACAACGATGGAACCGTTGGTGGAGCTTTCAGCTGCGCATGATTAGATGAGGGTGTTTCATTGGCTTTTCCTTTGGGCCGTCTGCACTCGAGCACCAGCAAGCGTAACTAGATGTGGAGTTCTATGCCCATGTCTGATAATGCCCAAAAGGAGGTTCTTGAACCACCAGGTTCGCCGCCCGGTCAGTAATACAGGGAGTAATTCAAGAAGTGTAGACAAAAAAGCACCCTTACTATTCCAGCTGAATGTCTCACGAATTGGCCACACCAGTGTCTTCGATACTTCCCATGGTGATTGTGGTATCATATTGCAAAGGTATGTATAAGCCTAACGCAACGGTTATGAACCCGACTGGAAGGATAGTGGCTGCTACACCGCCCTGTTTCACTTCAAACCGACGGAGATTATTGATTCCCATCTTCCAGATGGTGTCACGCTGGAAGAACTGCATTGGCCGACCGGGATCGAGAACATGGAACGGGAATCCTCTCCACTATTTCCCCAAGCGGCAATAGACCCTAATACTGGGCCACTAGACTTTGGCGTCGCATTCAGTGGCAGGAACACCATAACGATTTAATGGCGCGTCATATGACAAGGTGAAGGCCTGGTTTGATGCGGTCGCCGCGAAATTTCAAGAGCGCGCATATGACAATTCGACCGTCTGGAACATGGACGAGTCTGGTTTTTGGGGTCGGAGAGAGTCAGACCACGAAGGTATTAGTCCCTCTCGACCGGACGCAACAATACAAGGTCGTGGTCGGGAAGCAAGAGTGGGTAACGGTCACTAAATGTATCAACGCGGCCAGAGACGCCCTTTCACCGATGATCATCTTCAAGGGCAAAAACATCAATTCCGGATGGCTACCATCTCAAACCCCTTGCGACTGGCATTTCGCAGTCAGTGAGAGCGGCTGGACATCGAACATTTCTCGGGCTACAGTGGTTGATGCAGGTGTTTGAGCCTCAGACACGTCAGAAAGCGTCCGGTCAGCCACGGTTATTGATCGCTGACGGCCACGGAAGTCACATTCGAGCCGATTTCATTGCCTGCTGCATGGAGAGTAACATTGACTTCGCTGAGAACACAAATTCACCTTCTAACCTAACTCTTTTGCCTCGTTTATGACTCTTTGGTGCCTTGAGTAACTCCTCTTGCCTTTGACATTGTCGTCGAAGAAGCGTGTTCTCGGCAGCGAGGGTTTCCGTCATGCGGGTCACTCGAGCCACATATCGCCCGGCGCGCGAAGGAAGCCCGGGTGTCTGCGCCAGCACGGAATCCAACAGAACATTGGATTCCCGGAGCTCCGTACCATCTGGGGGAGAGCTGTGAAGCAAGGAGAAGTTGAGATCACGCCCTTCAGGTGGTGTAATTGGAAGAGGCGCGCGGGTGATCGTATTTCGTGGAGACGGGTCAGTACTCTTTGCGGGTCGTTCGGGACTAATCCGGCGCCTCTCTATCCTGCAAGGATATGATCGGGCTTGACGGCCTTCGCCCGAGCACGAATAAACATTTCCAGCCATTCCAAACGCGAAATGCGCTGAGTGCTGGGCCGCGAGGTTGTGTCAGTCTCATTTGAGTGGGCGCGCTTAAATGCCGACAACACCCTGACATCGAGCGGCCGAAGGAGATGTGAGCAGTGTGGCAGCATAATGAGTAAGAAAGCGTTGGAGATCGCGCGAGAGGCGGAGGTGGAGCGACCGGCGAAAAGGCTGCGTAGACGACCAGGTCGGCAACCTATCATTAAAAGTGAGGACGAGGAAGAAGATGAGGTCTCAGACTACTCATCTACAACTTCAGATGATGGAATAGTTGTGTTGGTGCTGCGTCGGAGACTTTAAAAGGTGGCGGGGTCGGATTTCGTGGGTCATTGGACCATACAGTGCTCTAGTACCCGGTACGGTTGCAGAAAGCCCTCTGACTTTCACCCTCTGGTCTCTCATCCTAGACGTTAAAAAACCGGGATTTTTTATTGTGTTAGCCTCACAGGGGCCTATCGCATTCGGGGGCGTCATCGGACGATAATTTGCACGAGTTGTTGGTGCCATAGTTGCATACCAAGTTATGCTGGTGGTAGGGACGCGTTGGTAAACAAAGGGAATTCTGACTTGGCGTTGAGCCGGACGCGAGCCAGCCTGAGCAAAAGCGGCGCGAGGTCACGTGGGCCAGAAGGTGGCCGGGCGTCGAGATTCCGGTCGTGAAACAGCCAATTCTGGCAGCGGCCCCCCGGATTCGCTGCAGGGGCCTTGCCCCCTGATCCGGTGCCGCAACCGAGGGGATCCGCTACCCCACAGATTGCTTCATCGGGTGTGTGCATCTTGTACTCTCACGTGTGGTTGATGATCAAGCCCGCGGTTGGACAGCCTTACGTCTATATATGCTTCTAGGCCGTCTGGTTGCATCAGTGGAACTTTCTACCAAGGCCACAATTGTCCAGACCCTTCTGCTCTCACGGTCTCCGTGGTTTCAATTTTTCGATTTGAATTGACCAGCTCTCGTCAATATGGCACAGGGGGCAGGCAGCGCAGATGGGCATTCGGAGGTCGATGTCCTGATAGTTGGGGCAGGCCCTGCTGGTCTGATGATGGCGAATTGGATGAGCCGATGTGGCATTCGAACGAGAATCGTGGACAAACGAGGCACCAAGGTATAGAGTCTCGGTCGATTATCTCTTGTGAACTGAGAAGGCTGATCGACTGCATCAGGTATTTAACGGTCAAGCAGACGGGCTCCAGTGCCGTACCCTTGAGATCTTCGACAGTTTCGATTTTGGGCACCGTGCTTGGATAGAGGCAAATCACATGCTGGAGATCTGTTTATGGAATCCAGACCCGAAAACCGGAATCATCCATCGCTCCGACCGCATCCCCGATACCATTCCCAATATTTCGAGATTTCAGCAGGTGGTCCTACATCAAGGACGTATTGAGCGATTCTTCCTGGACTCCATCTCGGAAAATTCCAAGAGGACGCTGAAAGATGTGCCGGGCTGGGAGAATGGCATTCTAGTTGAACACGGCGTGCTCCCAACTTCTCTTGAATTCGACGACAGCCTGGCTGAAAGCCCGGACGCATATCCAATTACTGTGAAGCTTCGGCATCTCACTGAGCAGGAGGCGACGCCAAAGCAGTCTGCCACGAGTCTCAACGGCACTGGATTACAGGACGGGCTGTTTCGGAGCAACCTCTCCCCTGATGATACCCAGGATCTGATTGAGAAGACAAAGCTGCTGCAAGCAAAGGCAGGAAGGGAGGAAGTCGTGAAGGCTAGGTATATGCTTGGCGCGGATGGAGCCCACAGCTGGGTTAGAAATCAACTCGGCTTCAAACTAAAAGGAGAGAGCACTGATTACATCTGGGGAGTCCTTGACATCATACCCATCACGGACTTTCCCGACATCCGAATGAGGTGTGCTATCCACAGCGAGAGCAGCGGGAGCGTGATGGTCATCCCAAGAGAGAACAAGCTGGTACGATTATACATCCAGTTAACAACGACCGAGAATGCCGAGGGCGGCAAGAAGGCAGATCGGAGCAAGATCAACCCAGAATCAATCCTCGCTAGCGCCCAGAAAATCATGAGACCGTACAAGATCACTTATCGATACTGCGACTGGTGGACAGCCTATCAGATCGGACAGCGGGTCGGGGACAGCTTCAGTCTCAAAGAGAGGATCTTTTTAGCTGGTGACGCGGTGCATACTCACAGCCCAAAGGTAAGGCCTCCAGGCGCCCAAGTTATGAGCTGCACGCTGACATTAGAGCCAGGCTGGTCAAGGTATGAACGTGAGTATGCAGGATGGTGAGTACAACGCCTTCCACAAACAAAGGCAGTCATTAACACGTCGTCCAAGCATTCAACCTCGGGTGGAAAGTCGCAAGCGTCGTCAAGGGTACCAGCAACCGCTCTATTCTCAAGACCTACCAATCCGAACGCCGCAGAATAGCGCAAGACCTAATCGACTTCGACCACCGGTTCTCGCGGCTCTTCTCCGGCCGGCCTGCCAAAGACGTCCTTGACGAAGAAGGCATTTCCATGGACGAGTTCAAACAGGCGTTCCAAAAAGGAAATCTCTTTGCCAGCGGCGTGGCCGTCGACTATGGCGCAAGCGTTGTTGTCGCCAAGTCCGGGGACAGCACGAAGCAGGGTGATGGCACAGAAGTTCTTGGCACGGAGAAGTTGCGAGTCGTCAGCAACCAGGGCCTCGCGGCGGAGGTCAAAGTCGGCATGAGGATGCCGTCATTCAAAGTGCTCAACCAAGCCGATGCGCGACCATGGCACTTCCAGGAACTGCTGAAGAGCAATGGCACGTGGCGCGTCGTTGTCTTTGCAGGTAACATCAAAGCGCAAAATCAAAGGGCCAAGCTGGACAGACTGGGCGAGAAGCTCTCCTCTCCGACATCCTTCTTGAGACGCTTCACTCCGCCCAACAAGCGGTACGACTCCGTCTTCGAAGTGCTCTCCGTGCACTCTGCGCCTCGACAAGAAGTCACCATCTTTGACCTCCCATCCGTCTTCCATCCCTGGGACGACAAGGACGGCTGGGATTATTGGAAGGTTTTCGTCGACGATGTCTCTTACCATGAAGGGTATGGCGACGCATATAAAAATTACGGGATCGATCGGGAAAAAGGCTGTGCTATTATCCTCAGACCGGATCAGTATGTCAGCTGGGTCGGGGAGATGGACGATTACGAGAGCATGGAAAAGTTCTTCAGTGGATTTATGGTGGAGCAGCCGGGTGGTCAGGAACGCGTTAAGGTGAATGGTAAGGAGGGAGTTTCTCGGGAGGTCAATGGTCCGGGATTGCCAGCCACGGATGAGGCTGTTGTGGGGACGGCGGCAGCGTGAGCCAGCTGAGAATACCTGGGTAAGTAGTTAGGGCGGAGGGGCAGATCTGCCCGAGGAATCTCTCCAACCATGAAATGGACTCATTCTACAGTCAGACAGTACGTCAAATTTGCGGAAGGTGACTGGGTACTAGTGATAAGGGAGTGAGGACCGCAAGGGAATGCGCATACGGTCGGAAAGGAGACCACGTCCTCTTTGGAGAAGGAGACGCTTGGCACAAGAAGAAATATACCACATGAATCAAGTGGTGTTCATTTGTGTGCCGAGCTGGCTTGCTTTCCGCTTTCTCAGAAGAACCGGCGCCAATGCGTGGACGAAAGTTGCTGGGCTCGATTGGTGCTCTCCGTTGTCGGGGCGGCCAAACTCTGATGTTGTCCAACTCGATGGACCCGTTCTTGACTGGGTGTCTGCAAATGATGTGGTGGTGAGGGCTCTAACGCTCCGTCAGCAGGAGAGCCCGAGCTAGACATCCGCAGCGGCCGAGCAGCATTGACGGTAGCGGATGGCAGGAATTGCGACTGCTCCTCCTGTAGGGACTCCGGTGCCCCCGACAATGGTTTTGCGGAAGCCAGGGTTTCAAAATCCATCCTCTTCTTCTCGATCCATTCAATCCTTTGCGCTTCAGATGCGAGCGGTAGCCGAGCCCACTCCTCCAATCTAGATTCCTTCGCTTGGCGTGAGGCGTGGCTTGCGAGCAGTTGGCTCGATATTGTCGAGGCATGTCCATTGAGAAACTGGATGCCGCTATCCCTTTCATGCGGTGAGTGTTGTCGGCCCTCGTACTCGTACCGGGAGAGTAACATCAGGGTATCGAACAGCGCGAGCTCAGTCTCGAGAAGCCGCTTCTCAAGGCCTCCGATGTATCCAGGTGGGAATCCACTGTAGGTACGCGACCGGGCACTCTCACGTCAACGACACGTTCTCGCACTCTTTCTACATCCTTGAGCGGCAGGACCTACCGTTTATTGTTCTCTGGATATGTGCATACAGCACCCGCGCTAAGGCATTGGGTGCATGCTGGCCTTGGTAGCAGACGTTAGTCGCGTGTAAACAACTCAGGTGTCGTTGAGCTTCACTGTTTCTTGTCGCACTGGTGGGCAATCAGTACGAAGTTCTTCCTATAACCTCCAAACCGGAGGAAAGCTGACCTTGCACTTTCTACTCCGGCATGATTCACATGAAATGGGTGTTGGCGTTGCTTGAGCGGTAGGTGGACTGGCCATTGTGACGGTGGTGGGTGATGGTTTTGGGTTGGAAGAAGACTTTGTCCGGCGAGGTTGCGCGGGGATGCCAGGGAAGCCTGGGAGGTTTATTCATAGGCGCCCCCGGACATAGTTTCCTCCAGGCGTTGGAGTCGTCGGCACAGCTTCCCGTGCTGCCTCGGCATGTCAACCGTCTGTCTCCCTTCAGGTCAAGAGGGGAGCTCCCTCCTGCTTCACGGTGACCATCGGCAATGGATTCGTCGCATCGCATGACTGCTACGCCGAATGACAATGATGGTGTCGAGGAGAATCGGCCCACCAAGCGGCCAAGGTTGAATCCGTCAATTGAAGTGGGCTTCATGCGAGATGGCTCCGGTCGGGATTCTGCCAGTTTTGTCGGGAGCGCCAGTGGCATACACTTCATCCGTTCCGTCTACGGTGCCCTGAACGCGAGGGCAAGCTCCAGAAAACTCCCAGGCGAGACGCCCGAGAGCAACATCGTTCCTGGAGAGGACGACAAACTCAACAGCGGCCCTGATAGTGGGCCATCCAAACCGCTATGGCAGCCCCATGAAGTTGAGTTGCAAGCAGCTTCGCCGACGACTTCTGTCACCTTTGATGATCTTCTTGACTGGACCAGCAGCTACTTTGACGTTTGGCACCCGCCGTTCCCCTTCCTTCACGCTCCGAGCATTCTGGAGAAATTCGAGGCCCTGGTCCATCATGACATCGCCGCGGTGAGCGCCTTCGACCTTACGGTCATCAAGGCCATTGTCTCCATTGCCCTGGCGGACCGGCGCCAGACAAACACGGTCAGCAGACCTGTCCCCAGGTTTTTGGTCTTTACCTCGTTCGAAGAGGCACTCAACAGCGTCCATGCGATGATCTCGAAACCAGCCACCATCCAAGCACTGCAGGCCGCCGTATGTGTGCAACTCTTTCTAGTGTCCATGCTGCGCCTGAATGCTGCCTCGAGACTTGGTGGCCTGATAATCAGGGTGTCGTTCCAACTGGGCCTGCACCGCTGTCCTGCACGGTTCGCGTCCTTCAAGCCGGAAGAGCAGCAGCTCCGAAGACGCCTCTTCTGGTCGATATACTGTATTGATCGACACATCTGCCAGGCATTGGGTCTTCCATTGACGCTCCGCGATGATGACGTGGACGTGTGCTATCCGGACAATGAGATCCATACCCCCCAACGAGGCGATGGCTTAAAGTCGAGGCCGGACAGCCCTTCGCCCAATGCCTCGCCACAGCAAGACGACCGTCTCAGGCTACTGACGCTGATAGCGAAGCACGCAGAAATCAGGGGCCTCATAATGGAACTCCGGAATAAGAGAGTAGAACAACGAGCAGAAGGCTGGGACAAGGCCGTCCTGATCAACGCAAAACTCACGCAATGGTGGAATCAAGTCGAGGATTCCATCGAGCAGGCTGAATTGCATGAGACGCCGTTGTCGGATCTTCATCGGACGGTCTTGAAAGTGCTCAAATACGAATCCGTCATCTCGCTCAATCGTCCTTTGCTGGCAGCCTCGAAGAATAGCGCGAATTACGCTGCTGCCTTGCAGTCCTGCATCTCGGCCTCCAAGTCGATCATCAAAGCGCTGAACACCGTTGCTCATCCGGTAATGCCTGCCTACAACTCACCCGACCATACTCGAGAACAACATTTTCCGATGTTTTGGCCCTCGTTCACATGGTCGATCTGGATGAGTGCTTTCATCATCTTGTACGCCGCACTGGAGTCGGAGATTGATTACAATGTTGCAGTCCGGTAAGTCCCTAAAATTGAGGATTATACAGCAGTCCAGTCCACTGACGTCTCGAACGATAGGAACACGGATCGAGCCCTACACGTGTTGACCACGCTGGCGGCAAGGGGCAACGTCTGGCCCACAGCGTGTGCTGTCGCGATTCGAGACCTTCGCTCGACCTTGGACGAAACCCGGATGGATCAATCTACGGGGCAGGCATCTGCTCATCAATCCGGTGAACGCTTTCCATTATCATCACCAGCCCGTCAACACCCGGTACCATCGGTCCATCCGCCAACGGCTCACCCCCCTAGCTCGGGGGATATGTCGCCACCAAATGTCCCCACACAGGATCAGAACCAGCAAGCTTCGAACATCCATGACGTTCCAGCCTCGTGTGAAACTCCCTTACTGGACGCAAATGGTGCGCAGCCAACACCGTATCCTGAAGCCATGCTTGGGAACTCGTGGCTCGGACTAGGCATTGGCATGGATTTGGGAACTGAGCTGCCCATGTTTCCCAACGACGGGCTTGACCCTCTAAAGGGGTTCGATATCCCTTTTTGGGTGGGCCAGGACAACTATGCAACGTGGATGGGCTCATGACCGGACGGTCCTTGGAGGATGCATATCCACTCGCTCAAATGAATTGTCGCTCGAGACTGACTGGGCATGTTCATTGAGGCTGCAGTGCCCCAAGGAGGCCACTTCTGCTGACTGGCCGACACCGAGAAGGATCTCAGCGGTACATCAGAGCCAAGTCGAGTGTCTACCCAGAGCCACTCGTCCTGTTGACACCCTCGACACCTCGCGGACCGGCCACATTGAACGGTCCAGACTGTTCAATGTGTGCAGGCACCCACACAGCATTCTCGTATTCTCCTACATCACCTTTCACTTGGTCACTGCGTCACAGCCTCAGAAGCACAGCACCAGCAGCGGCTATTATTATGAGCACGAACTCAGAATTCCTCGCCCTCCAACGAAGTGTTTGAGGGCCACATTATTGAAGCCCGGGCAGCCGCGGGGCCGTACCGACTGCCTAACCTTGCCGGGACGAAGCGCCTGGGCGCTTCGTCATGGGCGGTATTCCGGGCTTGGCGCTTGTTCGCAATAAGAGACCCGAGTGTCGCTCCAACAATTCTCTTGCTTAACCTGTCCTAAGTCCTTCGTTCGAACATTTGCTCTTCGCCTTCCCCCTCACACTTCAGATACATTGCTTGGAGTGCAAAGCAGGGCATAGCATCACCAGCCAAAAATGAGGAAAGCTTTCAAAAAGGCCTTCCAGGAGGTAAAAGACGCGGTAGGTGGGAAGGATGACTCGATGGGTACGTCGTGCTTTCTTGCTGTTGTCTTCCAGTTTGCGTTGTCTGCCTACAACAATTTGGTCTTGTTGGCCGTTGGAGTTGCACAGACACAGAAAGCGCATGAGATTTATGTGGACCATCTCCATCATCATCACCTTCCATTCCGCCTGCTCCAAAATCGAAAGCAAGTAGGGGTCGACGACGCAGATACGTGAATCAACGACAGACTTTCATTTCTCGCTCTGCAACACGTTGGACTTACCAGGTATTCGACCCAGCATTACCTCCCCCACCTGGACCGCAACAACAGCAGCCAGGCCCCTCGTTTGGTGGACAACAACAAAACCCAATTCCGTCTCTTCAACTCGCCCAGCCGACGCCGAGGGACATCTTTCGCTACCGATACCAACATGGCTGCAATCTTGGCAGTATTTTCATCCTTGAACAATGGCTTTTTGGGGGAATGTATGATGAGGGCGTCGCAGGGAGTAGCGAGTTAGACGCCATTACTGCGTGAGTCTTTGCGCTCCGTATCGTCCTGTCCGTTTATTCACCCTTCATCTGCTCAGGTCGATCAAATCCCGCGGCCTCGATGCCACTCGTCAGAAATGGGAGACTCACTGGAACAACGCACTCACAGACGCAGACCTTGAATGGCTTGTCAACTCTGCTCATTGCAATTCCATCCGCCTGCCAATAGGCTATTTCACCCTTGGGCCAGCCTTTTGTGCCCATACAGCCTTTGGTGGGCCACCCTCCGAAGTATATGTCAACGCCTGGTCGGTTGTTAAACGTCTCATATCCCGCTGCTTTGAGCACGGCATTGGCGTCCTCATCGACCTGCACGGTGTGCCGGGTGGTGCCAATCATGAGACTCACTCCGGCACGAGCAGTGGTAAGGCTGAACTCTGGGGCAACGGCTTCTTCCTCGACCTTGCCACTAGGTGCCTTCTTTTCATCGCCGATGAGACAGCTCGAGATCCACAGCTGGCTGGTGTCATTGGGGTTCAACTTTGCAATGAAGCCATCATCGATCCGCCTGGTATGTACGAATGGTACAACGACATGATTCAGCGAATATCGGCCATTGATCCCTCGCTGCCGATATACATCAGTGATGGCTGGGACCTGGGGCGTGCAGCGGCCTTCACTCGAGCGTATAATAACCCCGGTCTTCCACCAAAGTGCCCGGTAATTGTGGACACACACAAGTACTGGACGTTTGATGAGAAGGATACCTCCCGCTCGCCCTTCCAAATCATCGAACAAGTCAAGACTGAGCTGCCCGAACTGAATTCCAGCCTCGTTGGGGATGTCTTCTCCCACCAAGCCGCTGTGGCAGTGTACATTGGCGAGTACAGCCTTGCGTTGGCCCCGCAAACCTGGGACAAAGCTCCTGCTGATCAGAAAGATGACCTGATGAAGCAGTTTGGACTTGCTCAGAGCCAGACATGGCAGACCAAAGCTTGCGGATCGGCTTTCTGGACGTACAAGATGGAATGGATGCCTGGTTGGGAGTGGGGATTCAAGGCTTCGACCGACAACGGTCAGATCGCGCCGCCCCGAATATTCAACCTGACTGTTGGAGACATCACCGACAAGCTCGCCCAAGCGGATGCAAGGAAAGGCCCGCTCCTCGAAGGTGCTTTCAATGAACATAGCGGATACTGGAATGGCACAAATCCTGGAGCCCTCTTCGAGCATTGGCGGTACGCTGATGGCTGGAATCTAGGATGGAGTGACGCTCGAATTTTTTTCGCAGCCCGGCTCGATCGATTTGTTCCTTCCGCTCTTCGAAGTGGTACTGTGGATCGGCATGCAACTGTCGGGGCCGACTTTATCGGCGCCTTGGATCTGTGGATACTCAAACGCATGCGTGAAGCTGGTGTCGCAGATGCTCAAAGGTGCCCTTTCGGCTGGGAATTCGAGCACGGGTTCCGCCGGGCTGTGAGAGACTTCGGAGCTGTCGTTCATGAGTGAGCGAACGACAGACTATGTTTTGCCTGTCTGTGTCTGAGAAGCAGAGTGATGTGACAACCGTCAACTTTGTCCGCAGTCTTGCTTTGTCCCTCACCCTTCACCGGTCGTCGCGTAACTCACCAACCTTGGCAGTCGACCTGCGCACGACTTTCAATTTATTTGAATACACCGCGCAGTCTGCAACTCGCGGTCCTAGCCTTTCTGACACACCTAACAACAATTGCCTCTTCGCGAGCACACCATCATTCGCTACCTCTCGCGACGAACCAGCCCATCTCTGTCCGACCCACAATCACCCCCAATCACCCCCAATCCCCCTAATATTCCAACACAATGGCACCAGCACCGGTGAGAACTGAAGCCTGGTTCAAGTACATGGCCACATCAGACTTCCTCAGGACGAGACCGACTATAGAACGTGCGCTGGGGCTTCTGGGTGTCACCGGTGACCACGTAGACGAAATCATCACTACGGCCACTGAAATCTGGGATCGTGAGGGCCCAGCCAATCTCAGTCTCAATCGGAACTCAGCCGACCTACGCAAGCGACGCGAAGATGCCGTTGCCGAGCTCCGCGCACAGCATGCAGAGGTGTTTGGGATGGCTAGTGCCGGCGAGGAAGAGGAGAAGTTCTTGCGGGAGAAGGCGCCAACTGCAATCTTTGCGTTCGTCAACACAAAGCTGCGAAAGATGCAGAAAGAGTGGGAGGCCAGGGTTGCCAACATCACGCAAGGTGCCTCGGACACGTCGGCTACAGCGACAAACACAGCGGAGGCTGGCTCCGACTGGCCAAGACTCCTCATCAGAGTCTACTCGGCCACCCAAGGGGTCGAGCTGGTCAAGACGGAGAACGTCCTCACTCCTGGTGCTGGGGCACCGAGCCTCAGCGGAATCGAGGCGAAGCTCTTCTTGAGCACCCGGTCTCCACTTAAAGTGTGGCCGGGGTTGAATCTAGTGTTCATACACGTTGCCGATGACGGTGCCAACACTTATATCCACGGCCAAGATGACCTGGATCGCGTTTTCGAGGGTTGGTGTCAGAGTCACCCTACTACAGAGACCTTCTACCTATACGCCATTGACAACGAGGACCCCGAGCCAGACTTAACCTTACAGCTCGTAAGACTACCATTACGAGGTAATGGAAAGACATATTGAAGACAGCGGGTATGAGCAAGGAACGATAGCAAGACATCAGTCACGGCGGAGACAATAGCTGTCACAATGCGAACCATCATTTCACTTCTGGAGGCTATGTGCTCCAACCTGGGTTCTCGACACCAACGTCACTAGAGCATTCCGGACCACAGCCAATGTAACTACGTTGGTGATATTGTCCGCGGTCGACCTTGGATTCACCAGACGGATTCATCGTTTCGTCAAGGTGACTCTTCCAGATGACGCTCCGAGTGAAGCTTCCTAGTGATGGCTCCGCTTTGCCAGGTGTGACCGCCGATTCTCATCGCGTCCCTCAACACTGCACAGGGTATAAAGGCACGCCTTCCCCATGACGAACACTGTCGATCTATCCCTAGAAGACGTTCGCCATCAGCAATTTTGAAAGTGCCCCCATCGTGAAGGCCGCAAACAAAGCCTCCCTCACAACCAGCTTAGATCCGCTGCCACCAAATACATATCCCTCACCCAGCCTTGCTGTGAGTGTCGTCGGCCAAGCACAATGTCCACCACTCCAGCCCAAGTCACCGTGCAGAGATCCGAAGCCTTCTTCCGTCTCTGCAACGACCGCAACGCCCGGTCGCCGTATCTCCGAAACAAAGCCCGCATCATCACCGCACTTGGTCTCCTAGGCGTCCCGGCCCAGAAGGTCAGACAGATCATGGAACAAGTCGTCCGGATCTGGAAACGGGATGGCCCGACCAACCTGCGCACCAAGGAGGGGCAAAAGCGGCGCGAGAACACGACCGCCGAAGTCAGCGGCATGTATCCCGAAGTGTTTGGCATGACCTGCAATGGCCCGGAAGAAACTCACTTCGTCCGAGAGAAGGCCATCCACGCCATGGTCTGGTACGCCACGTCAAGAACACGGCCCCCGAGACCGCCGCAGCAGCGCGCCGTGCCCAGAACAGCTCAGCCGCAACCATAGCCACAGGCTCAGGCGGCGATCAACTAGAACGATAACAGCAATGGGTGAGAGAGAGCGATTCCCCAGGACAAAGTGTGCGAGACCACATAACTGACATGCGGTAGGTAGCGATGGCGAAACCGACACCGGCAGCGGCTGCGGCTCACAAGTGCAATACGGCAATCAACGAAGATCACACGCATAACCGCCCACAACCACAACGACCGTGGCACGACACGACACGACGTCAGCTGCATTGTATCGTCTACCAAAGCCAAAAAAAAAAAAACAATCGGCGTCGTCCTCGCACCAACGACGTTACCATCACTAGATCCTGCTGTCGACGATGGAGTGCGGTCGTCCGAGCGGGCAGGATTATTCTTGGTCACGACGGTCGGCAACACGATGCGATAGCCACAACGGGATGCGCCCGATCGTGCTGGTGTGCGCGCGCACCATGGATGGACTGGCGACGATGCATTGCATTGCATTGGCATTGTGCAGTACTGTATCTGGGACTAGAGCCTTGACGATAGTTTTATTCCGCTCAATACAGACAGCGTTGCCATGTACATACCTGGCAGGGCGTTCACAATACTGTACACACTGTTTTCACACCCAGCTGTAGGCAGTCCATTTCCATCAGTCATCCATCCGGGACAGCTGGACAGGACATGGCTCCTAGTGTTACTTCACGTGCTGGATGCCCCGTTCCTCGTGACTGTCTAGACTAGACTGTCTACATACTGCCTCTCCCTGCATGCTTTACCCTTTACCCTCTACGCTCGTACCCATGTATCATGCCTTCCTCAGGAATCTTGTCTTGCACTTTTCTTCCTTGGGACGATTGGCGCAGGATGGCGGGGATTCCTCGGGCCGGGACTGCGACGGCGACATGGTGCGTTGTCGAATGGGCCGAAGTTGGTGAAGCTGCCGTTGCCGTTGTGAGGGCTTGAACAGGAACAGAATGCAGGCTGGCGAGGAGGAGGGGGAATGAACTCCTACTGATCCGCAAGAGGGGGACTGCGTCACGGAGGAGAGAAAGAAATGATGTTTGTGATGTCGTTCACAGACACCCCTTAGTCCGAACTTTGAGATGGAAAGCACTCAATATATGTTAAGGTCTTGGGGCTGAGCGGAATGGTCTCACGCATTATCACAACCACGGTCACAAGCGCAATGGAAGCAGAGGATCCCTAGTACCAAGGCACGAAAAGTGACAGGAACAAACACGACGAAGAATACCCAATGGTACCTTCTTCCGCGGCAGGGAAACTCACCTTCATCTGTGTCTGGGTGAAGATGAGCACGGGCACCAGAATGCGCAATGTTCAGGACTCAAACATTCAGCTCAAGTGGTTTCGAAGACCGCGTTCAAACAAGTGGTGCCAAAGGGCCTTGAACCCACAAAGAATACTGTACTGGGTTGTCCTTGGCGCGATGTGTACAAAGACGGTCGTGACATTGTCTTGATCCAGATCCAGATCCATTGGTCTCAGGCAGCTCTGACCGCGTCATTAATGAAGGGTAGTAGGGTTGAGCCGTAGTCAAAGTCGTGATGTCGACGCTCATAGAGAAGCCCTTGGTCTGTGGCGACGGCGATAATTTCTTGTCGTTCGAGGTTGTGACTTGGGCCAATCGCAATAGACAGCAGGCAGACTGTTGCCTATCCCGCCTTTCCCCGCAGAACACGCGTCGTATTCTTTTGCTAGATCCGAACACGCGGCGAAGGCCTTAATGACCTGCTACGCGATAGAGAACCTGAGCGTCACAAGTATTGCCTGGTGTTGTTGCCTGACTGATAGTGGCGAGGTGGAGGCGAAGGTTCGTATCCCTCGGCCTTTTACGCGGCTGGCAGTGCTCGCAGAAGCCAATCATCCATCACCTATCCTGAATTGGCCCGGAGCTGGAGAGGGTAGCTGGAACTGAGGCTTGGAAAAGCACTGCGTCCGGGACAACTTGAGAATACTCGAAGCGAAACAGAGACGGACGCCCCAGACCGACCAGTGAACTGGTAGTTCTGGTTGACGATCCAAACCAAACAAATCGGCGTTTTCTTCGGCTTCAAAACAACTTGTTTGTTCATATGCGTGATGAAGTTTGTTCGATCGACGTCTCGTGTTTCCTACTCCAGAAACAGTTCGACCATGCTTCGTGTGGGTGAAGGTCGGGACATTGACTCGTATATTGTGGCGCCCTGCGGCCGCGTTTTGCCTGAAGCACCGAGTCGGAATCTGTTCCATGCATTTGCCACGGCCTTGCGAATACCTCTCTGCAGTGACTGAAAATACGCGCTGGAGGCATGCAAGGCAGCAGCCCAGGCAGGAAGGATGGCCTCACCTCCGAAGTTCTGTTGACCACTCTGATACGAACAGGTTTTGGAATAGGTGTCAAAGCAGTTATCGATTCTTAATGGCTCTGGATGTCAAGTCGTTGTCCAGGCGCGAAGAGGTCTAAGCCACGATGGCAACCCTCGTCGGCGTGCACGCAGAGACTGTTGACGGCCAGCAATTGAACTCGCCTCGGACGTCTACAATCCTCCGAACAGGCACCAGCCACCACTGTGGCGAACCATATCTCCCGCAACGATTTGTACCAATCGACACGGCGTAGTTACGTACCAAGTTTGCCTGGTCCTATCGTCGTCGCTGCCGTCAGGTCGGTGCACTCGTGTAGCGTCGAAGCCATCATTTTGGGCCTCGACGCCTCGGCCGTATTGCGATGAGGCTGAAAACACTCCAGCCCAAGGGTGGTCACACGGGCTGCCGTATTGGCCATTGCTTCGACCGAGTGACTTGTGCAGCCAAATCCACGTACTGCCTAGTTGTTTGTTACACAGGACTGAGATGCCACAATTGGGCTGATCCATGTTGCCGCCGAGACAATCCCATCACCTTGCAGCACTACCCTGCACAATCGACCCAGTGCCGGTAGTATTGTGCTCGAGCTCAAATTGATCCACCACCTCGAAAATTGGCACACCCTTGAGGGTCGGATCCGCTGCATGTTCGAGACGACAGCATTAGCCAGAGCATTTTTCTACCCGTGTACGCGTCTTTCGTGTTCAATGTCGAGGCGTGATCTTTCTGACCTTGCGGCTGTGAGCAGGGGCCAGTCTTCTGACAGCTGGGAGTCTAGTAGGACGGCATCTGGGCTGCAGATACGCACCTACATGTGAAAGCTTCGAGATACATGTGTAGCATGCAAGGGACCAGTTGGCGGTAACGGTTGTGCCATCCGTCATCATTGGCCGACGAGGCGCTCGTGGCACGCCCGGATATTTTGAGCTTCGCTCAGGCATTTTTTGGTCGCCTAACTCATGTGTCGCCGTGACTTGAGCTCGGCTGCGGCGCCTTGAACCACCTTTACAGAATTGGGGAAATATGACATCTCGAAAGTCGAGATCGTCGTGGGATGCAAGCTGGGATCGAAGATGCAGGCAATATCGAGCTCTTCGAGCCTCAACATGATGGCAATGTCTTTGCTCCCCCAGCAATCTTGCATCGTGCATATTCCTGCTTTACTGCCTTTCTATCATGCTGGTTCGTCATGGGAAATGTGAGCCTGGACGTTGAGCTCGATTCCGCCAATAGAGCGCAGGTATGTTCGGTATTGGTCAAATCTTCCCCTTGGGCTTCCTGACGGGTCTGGGGAGCGGTCCGCTTGAAGGTCCGCTCGGTTGGCTTATGGTGGAGAAGGTGTAGGTGTGGGATGGAAAGGTGAGGGGTGTGAGCGTGATGCTCCTGGGGAGCTTGGATTGGCTGTCGCTGTTTGTTGGCGCTTGATTCGTGAACCAGACTCGGCATCGAAGTCAATGGCCATCACTATCATCTGCAAGCTCGCCTGGCGACTTCTTGCTTGGTCTTTGGCCTGGGTCATGCATTGAATTTGCCGTCCTGAAATCAACGAGTCAGAACAAGGTCGAGCTGCGCCTCTTAAGCTAGGTAGAATACAGAGATGCTGAATGGGCACAATGACAGATTCCACCAATGCGACAGCATGGTTGGCGAGAAGTGGAGTGAAGACTTATGCAGGCTTTCTCACCACAGAATGACCTGCTCGATGGGCCAGAAGTGACTTGTCGCACAACGTGGGCGAGTAAGAACGGGGTCACCAGATGCCAGGGATAGTATTCGATGAGATGGCACACAGCCTGCATGTGCAGAGATGGAGCTTCGTGGGGAAGATGCGCCATGAGACCAGTAGGTCTCCGTTGCCAGTGTGAAGCGTGACACGTCGGTGCAGGCCGGGCGAGATTCGTTCAGGTTTGGGGTTGATAGCTGTGTCTGCCTGCCTGGCGTCACGAAACACCTGCATCACCACTCGCTCACCACGAGAGCAGGCCCTCAGCATCGCCGATAATTGACTTGTAGTGTACTGGTGCTTCATGTGGACTGCGAATCATCGAACACAGCTTGTCCGATCATGTGGAGACCCAAAGAAGCAAGCAGGAGGCAGAGCGATCGCCTAGTCAGCTGGGGGTGCAACCCCCAAGTCATACCGCTCTGATCGTTGTTCTATCTTTGTGCCCAGCACTTTGTACGGGAAGTCGCCCAGCCCACTTATGATCGGTGTCATGGTTGGGCTGGTTGAATTACTTGGTCAATGGCATGTATCTCAGGGCTCACACGATGATCAACGGTCGCCAGGTGCGGTGTCCTAAACGGGTGGTGCCACCCATTCATCGTCAGGAGCACTGGTACCCCGGAATCGATCGTCAGGACACGCCACGTTCGACAACGGAGGCAAACAGAGATTTTCACAGGCACGCAGGAACAATAGATGGGAGCATGCATCAACCCTGGGCGGGGGTTTTCGGGGGGACGAGTCCCAAGTGTCCTCGTGCCCGCTGAGGCAACAGGGAGGATGTTCAGGTGTTGCTTCTGAGGCAAGCGATCGGCTCCTCCAAGCAGGGAAATGCTGTTTAATCGGGGTAGCGCTTAACTGAGAGGGCTGCCTCTGGCAAATGACGACAGACGACAGCGCCTCTTTTCTTACGGTCCACTTTTCTTCTTTTTGGCTTCCATCTCCGCCCTCCGTAGCATTCAGCACCGAGTTTTGCACAGCCAAACTTCTCACGGCTTCCATACGCCCACAGCCTGCGGACTTTGACTTTTCCTTCTCTCACATCAGAGTCCGAGGCGCCGGCATTGGAAGATGCAGAGTGATGGAGATTAGCGGTTCTGTAGGGAAACAGTCGCAACCACTCAGCGATATGCCCAATTGTAGGAACCCTCCATTTTATTTGCCTCCCGATGAACTTCAGGTGAAGGGGCCCCCTTGCCGTGTTCAACTCCATCCTGTGCCATTTCATCCATAGACTCTTTTCATCTCAACCCAACCCGCTACGCCTCTGTGTCAACCCCCATATCTCACTCACCTCTTGACACGTTGGCCAGTAACTGCACGTCGACGTCCAGATTCCAACTCTCCAAGCCATGTTGATGCCATAAATTGCCGCATCCAGCACGGCCTCCTTTACATAATCCAGCGGATCGGGTGGACAGGAATCGATCCATCGTTCAATCGGCTAGGGGCGCCGGCGTGCCACGAAGCCTGCAAAGAAGCCAGACGAAGGCCAGGGTAGCCAGGGCCAGAAAAGCCAGGGCACACCACGCTCACAGACCACCGCATCGGGCCTTTCACTGTCCGCTGTTTGTTACCCGTTTTCGCCCTCTGTCAAGTACTTGACTCTTTCTCTCCTCCAGACGTCAGCGGCTTTCACGCTGCCATCCGCCAAATACCTCGACGTTGACGGATCTGTCTGCTACTACCGATTGATTCCTGAAACAACGGCGAAGCTCTTGTTGCTATTATATTGTAATTGTTGCGTTGCATTCCCTTGTTCCTGACTTCTACTTCACCAACCACCTCGCCTCTATCTGCGACCTAAAATCCCGACCACCGACCGAGGCCAACAATAATGCACCACGCCACGACCGCTTGTTGACCGCTCTGTACAAAAACAACACATCCAACCCGACTGCTGGTCGTTTTCATTCCTTCCACCTCCTGTATTACAATACACAGCTATGGCCTCGTCGCCCTTACCCGCAGACCCCTACGAAGCATTGGGGGTCTCCAAAGATGCTGACGCTTCAGCCGTCCGTTCTGCCCATCGGAAGCTGGCCCTGAAATTCCACCCGGACCGGATAAAGGACGAAGCCCAACGGGAAAGAGGCAAAGACGAATTTCAGAAGATCCAGGAAGCCTACGAAATCCTGATCGATCCTCAACGTAGACAGCGCTACGATGATCAGGTGCGTTTGGCCGAGCTGCGAAAAGAAGCCATGATGCGAGGGCCGCCACCCGCATCCACTTCAAACACTCGGTCATACCCTACGAGACCGGCGCCGCAGCCCGCACCTCCTTCGACTCGCGAGTACAACGAGTATGGCGAGTATTTTGAGGAAGTCCGCCAGCCTCGTTTCGCTGATGACCATCGAGACCCATATGACGAGCCGCCACGAGGCACTTCTCGGAAGTATGCCGACTATGAGAGGCGACCCCCTCCACAACCTAGGGCATCCGAGAAGTCCAAGAAGCCGGCAAGCTCTGCGGGTATATTCACTGCGGCCGCGGCTGCGGCCAAGTTCAAGGCTCAAGCAGAAAAGTCTAGAAGTGGGAAAGCGGACGAAAAGAGATCTGACAAGGAGAAGACAAGGGAACGAAGGGAAAAGGTTGAGACAAGGAGACCGACTGCCCTGGATGTTGAAAGTGATTCCGACCACACGGAGGTCCGTCCGTCCATGAAGTCCTCTCGCTCCAAGACGGCCTCCTACTTTGACCGACCGTCAGAACGAACACGCACGTCGACCCGAACCGAGAGACCCCGTGATTTGGACGAAGAGAGCCTGGACGAAAAGTGGGAGAGACACCACGAAGAGAGCAAGGCCTATATCACCAAAGCCGCCAATCGTCCCAGCTTGGACCGCACTGCCTCAGACGCCTACCAATACTGGGTGGGCTCTGAAGCTCGAGGTGGTGGTCGGAAAAGTGGCTCTGACAACGAAAAGAGACCCAATTCATCCAAGGGCCGCCGCTCGAACGTGGAAGACTACTTTACACCGCCATTCACCAAGTCCACCTCCTCGCCCTCCAATCTCCGAGCCCATGTTGAAGAGCACATTCCGCCAAGACCAACCACACGTGAGCGTGAACGAGACCGAGACAGAGAAAGGGATCGTGAACGCGAGCGAGACCGGGACAGAGACAGGGAGCGAGAACGCGGTGACCACCGCAGCAGGATGCCTCCCAACCTGCATCGGTCTCAGACTACGCCGGTTCCTAAGTCATCGACTACGAGGAAAGACTCCGCCCCATCCAAAGGCTCGAATTTGAAGCACGGCGAGACTCACATGCACGACTCCGGTTACGGGAGCAGTTCGAACCCCCACACGCCGGAGATGAGGGAGGAAAGTCCCCCAAGAACCAAGCGTGCCACCACCTCAACCAAGTACCACATCGTCGATCCCGAAGGCGATGGTGATGACTATGGACGAACACCCAGAGTCAGGGAGATGTTTGATGACCACGGTGATCGTCCCAGTCGAAGATATCAGCACAGCCCCGAGTCAATTGTCCCGGACCTTCCGCGGGAGTCTGAGCGGCGCAGGGAGAAACCCGAGCGTCCTCGGGTTGAGACGAAGAAATCGTCAAAGACCGCTACCATGATGCAGGATTTTATTCCTTCTCCACCGGTGCGAAGAAGCGAGTCAGGCCGATATGAAGAGAGACCGTCACCACGCTCCCCACATGATACACCATCGATATCCCGCAACAACAGCGGTCGGGATAAGCTCTTCGGCGAAATGTCTCCAATGTCGCCCGACGAGCGAGAGCCGGCGCGATACGCTCGACCATACCCCGCCGACAAAGTCAATATCACTCCTCGCGGTGAACCACAATATTCTCGATATGAATATCGCGAGCCTGATGATCGCGCCCGATTCCGAGAAGCTCCTCGAATGACGTCTCGACGGCCCTCGGTGAACGCATACTAGAAGTATTGACCTCACTTGACGACCCTGGAAGGCTGCACAGATGGGTATCTATCCCTCCTCGCTCTTCTCGATCGTTTTCCCTTGACACGGTCTTTACACATCAACTTCGACGTACATATACCGCGGACGAATCTTTTCATATGGAGTTCCGGATTCGTCCATTTGTCTAAACACAATCTTTTGACGGGTGGCTGAAGCAGCAAAGCACGGCTTAGGTGCAGGGTAGGATCGGGGTAGGATCGGGGCAGGGCAGGTATGAGCACGGCGGAAGGGGGCCGACAGAGATTTGGAATGAAACCATCTATTAGTAATATGCATCTGGAGGGTTGGTTAAGAGACTGGCAAGTCTCAGGTCGACAGGACGCACTGAAAGCCTACAAAGGAGTGTATGGCAGAACCAGCGAAAGGAGTCCGCTCTGGTCAGGAGAAGACGGGACCCGCTTGTACAGTCTTATACACCACAAATCTTCCCAAGAGGGAATTGATGAGTAACGACGTCGAATCTGTTACCGAGAGAATCGAATATCAATTGCTGAAGCTTGACTCTGCTTGTTACTTCGTAGGAGCGAAAATGGCTTGCTCCTGCCTAATCGGTGGGCGTTTGTTGACATGGAACATGGTTCAATCAATGAAAGGATGAGTTAAGCGAGAAACGCCCCCGACGTTCAATCAAGGACACCAAGCAACTTGCACTTTTGCTCTCACATTGAATTATCCATGCGACATTTCGAGCTTATTCTTTCCTGTGTCGAACACGCATTGTTCCCTTCTCTACCACATTGCAGCATTGCATCGTAATCACCGCCTCCGTTGCGGCCCCCAAGCTTGGATCGACGAGCAAGCGTGCCCTCCCCCTGCAGACCGCCTTTCTGCAAACCCCTCGATACGAGCATAGTGCTTCCTGCGAACTGAGCCCACTCCGACCCGTCGAGACTTGTATTCTCCGAAACCTGTCAAGCGTCGACCGGTCACGTTTTCGCTGCGAGGTGGTACGGTGATTTGTTGTGCGAGGGCCATTGGAGTCTGGGCCAACACGCATGGCGCATTCATCCTGAGGTGAGGACGCGGCCAGACTCGTGCCCACGAGGATCGGTGAGACCTTATAATGGCAGGAATTGTTGCCCCAGGATCGGCGACTATGGTGGTGAATGGGGCGCGGTCGCAGTTTGATGCAGTGGGATCCAGTCAAGAGGTGAATTGTGCGTGCCGACCCATGTGATCAAAACACTGACATATCGCACCGCATAGAACACGACCGCGAACAAGAATCGCCCCAACGGTGCCCGCCAAAACTCGTCGGGTTCGACGCGTTCACCACTCTCCACCCTGGCGCCCAATCGCAAAGAAAGCGGCAGTGCCAACGGACGTTTGGTTCCTCCCCACAATAGAGTTGAAGAGCTGGGTCAACGAGACGCAAGTCTGATACGGAGCGGGAGCGAGCCGGACAGCCTGCTTGATCTCTACAAAAGCGACCCGAGCAGCGGCAATGTCAGTCAGCACCAGCCGGACAATGACATCCCCGAGAACATGTACCGGCCGAACGAGGACGATCCCGACGGCTGGATCCACAGAGACAAGCTGGCCAAAATAGAGAGCGAAGAACTACAAGCTGCGGGTATCAACCTGGCAAAGGCTAGGAGGAATACGGGCAAGAGTGTGCAGACTGGGCTGAGAGACACAAGCCGGGGTCGACGAAGTGACGATCGCAGCAATTCCGAGCTTCGTAGAGGCGACACGGAAGATGCAACAAGACCGCGTCTCACAGAAGAACCGGTGGAGGAAGCAGAGGAGGACGAAAGATTCAACTGGGACCTTCGCACACCCGAGGAGATTGCAGCCGAAACCAATTCGTCACCAATATACTCGAACCCAGTACTCAGAAAGTCCGGGTCCAAGATACCGGTATTGACATCGAGTCCTCTACCGATAGCACAAGAGAGGATTGAACGTGACACGCCGCTGGTCCGGAAGCGTACCATTAGTAACAGTATGTCTCCGGAAGACGGCATCCCTGTGCTGAAGATCAGGATGCGAAGAGGAAGCACCGGAAGTCAGCCTTTGCAGGATGAAGGCGATTCTTCTTTGTTACCGACACCTACTGCGTCCAGATTATTGACGCCGAAAACATCATCACCCACCAAAAGCCGACCCAAACCAGCAGCGGGCCAAGGCTCACCCCCCAGCACATCCTCAGGTCGGAAGACATCCGGGACAACGAGGAAACCCTCGACGAACACCAAGCCCGCTGGCACGCCCACACCAGGCCAAAGACCGGGGACAAGATCTGGAGAACTCGATCGCCCTCGGACAGCGGTCAATCGACCGGAGGGCGACCCGCCGTGGCTCGCAACCATGTATAAACCTGATCCTAGGCTCCCTCCAGAAGAACAGATCATCCCAACGCATGCACGAAGACAGCAGCAAGCGCAATGGGAAGATGAAGGCGCGGTGCCGCGGACATACGACCGGAATTTCTCCCCTCTGGCGATCCACACGGGCAACGGGCAGCTCAAGTCACCTTCTCCAGTCAGTCCTTCGTCCGCTCCCAAACCCGAACAACATGGGACAGATGAAGACGGCGGCAATGCGTGGCCTCTGAAAGCGATGCCAAGCATCAGAAATTCTGGGACTGGCAGCGTCAGACCCGGCACTGGAGGCAGCACGAATGGTGGGTACAGCACAATGCCCCGAGTGACGAATCCGGTACAAAGTCCCAGGATGGGCAGCATTACGTCTGGACCTGCGCAACCGCCTCCGAGGATGCAAGTGCAGCGAATGCAAGACCCCGATACCGAGGAGAAGGTGAAAGAGAAGAGCTGTGGGTGCTGCGTGGTCATGTGAGGGACTCGTACTCGCACTCGCACAAGAATGCTTGTGTACAAAAGCACGAAAACATTTGCGCTGTTTCTTTTGTGGCTGGATCATTCTGGCGGTTCATATGCTTGCTTCTGTTTTCTTTGATTGCAATTTAGCGAAAATGATACACCTTTTCCGTGTTGGGGTTGTGATGTGTCGGGGAGACGTTCTTTGGTAGGATTGCGTCTGCAAGAAGGCTGGACGAGGAGAACAGCCGGCTTCCTGTTCTCCAGCCCTTTTTGATAACGCGATGGGCTGGGCTGAGTTGGAGACCGTTGAGAAACTGAGGAGAGAAGGAGACCGTTCCATTGCGGCTAGCCACGTCTTTGGCCATTGCCATATTGTTCCACGACGGGATCGGTTTGATCGTGCCTGGCTTTCAGGTACGCCTACAATTCAAGATCTGGAACATGCCATCATTCCCTCTGACCGTGTTATGAAAGCAGCGCTCGTGAGGGCGCTCTGTCACCCTTCAGGAGTCGGCTCGAGGTGTCCTGTGAGGCACTTCCATGCTGAGGTAATGCCGTCGAATCCCACCGAACAGGGGGGAGTGTAATAGCGACATTTCCACTGAAGATAATCGGTTAACGAGTTGTACTCAGCACTGTGAACTCGCATGGCTTGAGAACTCGCACTCGCCGTTTTTAGCCTGCGCAGCGCAGTCACCCCGACGATGCCTAATTGGGCCTCGCTGATGACTTAATCGTCGCCCGTGTGGGTGCGAGGCCCGCAATGGCATCATCGTCTTTCGTTCAGGATTTGTCACTTGAAACCGCTCACCTGCACGGCCTGTCAGTATCATTCATCCTCTGATTGGCAATTATCCGGCGACGGCAATCTAGAATCGACTCCCTCACAGATACATATCAAGGCTCTGACCTCGCCCTCTCTGCCACGCTGAAGACACCAACCCAACTCACGACACAACCAACAACCGCCACAATAGCGTCCGCAATCTTCTCCCCCTTCCGCAGCCTAGCCCGCACCTTCTTCACTTCACCACCAAGAACATCCCCCGCAGCCATGGTGTCCGCCAAAGAGAAGGCCCAGAAAATCATCGACGAGAACTCGGTCGTCGTGTTCTCCAAGAGCTACTGCCCGTACTGTCGGGCCAGCAAGGCTCTGCTTAATGACTTGCATGCGAAATACTTTTTGATGGAGTTGGATCAAGTCGGTATGTGTTGAGCATCATGCGGTACAGTGACAATGAGGGGACGTAAACTGACTGGTGATACAGAGGATGGCGCAGCCCTCCAAGACGCCCTCGAGGAGATCACCGGCCAACGCAGCGTGCCGAACATCTTTATCAGCCAGAACCACATTGGTGGAAACAGCGACTTGCAAGCGAAGAAAGGTCAACTCAACGGCCTGTTGAAGAGTGCTGGTGCTATCTAGGAGGGCACAACCCAAGAGCAGACGGAATCAGTGCGGTGTGCAATGGGTGCAGCATCATTTACAGTTGGCTCTGTCTTTGAGCCGTAACTGGATATCCTTTAAAAACAAACCGGCACAAGCCTATGTCAATAGCTGGCCGCAGCATTCTATTAAAACAACCGAAATAGATGTGATATCTGAAAAATATCTCTGAAGCAACGCAACCTTTTTTCAGTGTCTTGCAATCTCTTATGCCGATTCGCACGTGAACAGGAAACATGGCGCAGGTTGACCTTATCCCACAAAGATGGCATGGTAAGTCTTTCAGCCGTCCTTGGAGATATGTCGCTTTTTGACGACCAATTTGGCAGAAGAGACGACAACAATGCTACTTCGGCTTTGGCCATGACACAGATGCACCGGAATCAGCACCTTCAGCTATGGCTGCGACTCCCTACTTGTGTCGCGTAGCCGTCCTTGTTGCACAATCCAAGCGCGGACTCGCCACAGGCATGTTCCGCCGTTATGCCTCGGATCAAACAATCACTGCTGGATCGACCGCTTGTCGATGAATCAAACAGATGATGCTGAGATCTGAATGGCACGGGCAAGACCCTGGCGATGGAAATTCAAATCAAGTATTTCGGCTCCTGACTGATCGTGTCGACGATTGGACTGGAGCAGCTTAGGCAGAGGCGAGAGGATCGCTTCGGGCCTGGACAGGGCTGCACTCGACGCCGATATCTTGGCCGAGAGATTAAAGTCAAGACGTCCTCACTGCGTTCCTCTACGAAGATCCGTTGAGTGAAATTGACACAGACAATCTTTGTGGCTCGGCGGCATCGAAGCTTTTCATTTCCTGGTGCAACTACGCCGTGAATGGGAACGAAAGAAGTTACAGGTGGAGGTGATGATGTTTCTATGCTCGCGGCTCTCGGGACCGAACAGATTACAAATTTCAGAACTGGTCCATAGGTTCGAAAGAAGAGATGGACACTGATCGAAAGAGCAGCAGTTGAACAATGGTAGCACCAAAGGAGACAGTGCCTGTGCAGACGATGCAGATCCAGACGAGTGATATCAAGAAACAAAGTACAAAGTCGAGCACGTACATAGCAGGAGTGTGTACTCGGTGCCTCTCAAGACATAAAAAAGGCGAAGAAACCAACAGTAAAAAAAGAACAAGAAACGGTCAAGGAATACTGTAATTCATTCCTCATTCCTCATTCCTCATCTCTATTCCCACAAGACTCCGTTGCCCGTTTCTGCAAGACTCAATCTCCCCATTCATCATCTTCCCCTTTCATCGCCTTCGTCAGCTCTTCTACAGCGAGCACACAACCTGCCACAATACCTACGGCAAGTAAAACACCTCCTCACACTCCTTCCACCAACCGGGCACTTTCTTCCCATCCTCCCCGACCGTGCCTCCCCTTTCGGAGCTCACCGCCCCGGGATTGACACTCTCCTGAAACCCATCCGTCATGGCCCACCAGCGCCGCGTCGGCTCGTGCGCCCGCATCGCAGCCATGTCGCCCTCCCAGTCGCGGCCCGTGTACTTGAACGAGGCGAACAACAGGGAACTCTCGCGGTCGTAGGCGATGGAATAGTCCGTGATGTTGGATTGGCGGATCTGCGCAATCACGGCGGGCCAGACGTTCGCGTGGCTTTCCTTGTACGCGGCGTAGTGGGCTGGGTTGAGGCGGACAATTTGGTGGATTCGGCGGGTTTGTGTTTGGGCTTGTGCTTGTGCTTGTGCTTGTGATTGTGCTTGTGCTTGAGCCGGTGCTTGTGTTTGCGAGGGGTCTGCTTGTGCTTGAGCTTGAGGTAAAGATGGTGGGTTGACTGGTGCTAGCCAGGACATGGTTCGGTGTTGTCCTTTGTTTCCCCGTTGGATGAGCGGATCACAGAGTGCCGTGCTATGCTGCAGGACGTCCTTTAGTCGAGTCAAATCAAGGGAGTTCAGGCTGTGTGAAGAAATGTAGAGAATAGGATGGATGAGGGCTCTGGTGACGCAAACAATGGGATATATATATACGAGACGGGAGATTCGATGTATGCTTCGGGGAGAGATGCACCGAAGGAGGAATCCTTGATGTGACCTGAAGTACTGAGACACGATCAACCACGCTTCTGATTCTGATTCTGATACTGATACAAGATGAAGGGAGATGGTGTCCCGTGTATACTCGTACTCTGCCTCCGGTCCTTGGTGTGTTTATACATTGTCGCCGACGGTTGCAGACTGAGTCGACCACCAGAATAACAGTCCCAATTACGTCGTGATCGCGCATCAGGATGAGTCTCCGCTCATCCTGATCCCTCCCTCTACGTGCGTCGTTCCTTTTTCTGTCCCAAGGCTCGTCTTGCTTCTCGTCACGAGCATTCTCACCATCCTCAACTTACACAACCTGCGTCGCCACCGTTCCAACCGGTCGCTCGACAAATTCCATGCACCCCTCCACGACACTCTGCCTCGCTGGCTCACTGCTAACATTCTTCCCCGCCAGATATCCGAGCCACAATAGCCGACCCACTCGTTCATCACCGATATCCCCCATTTTGACCCGCTCGCCCGTTTTGCGGGTTTCTTCCCAGACGGACATTTTTCCCTGCCCGTCGCGGACAAGGAGGAGGATCTCGCCTTTCGGCAATTTCCGTCGCGCACTGCCCCCGAACGCGGATTTGAAGTCATTGAGCGCCGCGCCAAAGGTCTCGTCTTGGAAGGAAGCATCGTTCCTGTCTGATGCGAAATGGGCCGACCGAGCCGTGATCCCCCGCACAAAGCCGTCGCGAAGATGCATGAAATCTGTGTTTCGCGTAGGCACAATCCTGAAGGCCGTGCGCAGATTGCCGTCCCTGAGGATCTCGTTCCAGATGTCTTCACCCCGTGTGGGGTCAAGGAGGAGTTGGCGGAGCTGATCCTTCTCGCCTGTTACGAGGGTTGTAGCCACGCCTTGACTGGGCGGGACCACAGCGTTGATGAGTCGCTGTTGCAAAGACGCGATGTCCGACACGGCGATGTACAGCCCCACGACGTAGACTTGAATGCTGAGTATTGATACCGTGCGGATCCCTAGACCCACGAGCTGGTATTCTTCTTCTGTTTTGCCCTCATTTGCAGCGCCAGGCGTGCTTGCTGGTGCGTCCGAGGTGATGTGGATGGTTCGCGGGAAGAAGGGAATGGTCGAGGTACCGGTAGGGACCTGATCGACATCCTTTCCGGAGGCTTCTTCGGGGATTGTCGAGGGTGTTGGTGGAGGGGGTGTGTCTTGTTTTATGACTTGTTCCGCACTGGAACTGGGGTACAGCGCAATCGTAGCGAAGATGGCTACCGTGCAGGCCGCGATGCCATAGCCCGAGTAGCGCATGCGTTTGACGGTTTTGGCTCGCTCGGCCTTTTCCTTCTCCATCTCTGACGGTTCTGACTTTTGATACTTTCGACGGAGCATCTCCGACGAGCCGTAGCTCGGGACGGGGGAGGAGAAGCTGGCTTGAGCATTGTGCTTGGTACTGCTTGAGAGAAGTCGGATCAGGTGAGGATTTGACGATGCGTGGGAGGCTTGGAATTGGGAGACATTGCAGCTGCAAACTCGCCGCGAGACAAGCATACGCAGCGGTGACGTCTTCATTGTGAATATTTCATCGACACTTCTGTAAGTATGCAACAGAGAGAAAGAAGAGCGAGAGGGACGTTCTATGACGGCGATGGAGCTTTGTTGGAGACTGCCCGAAGTTCAGCCTTGCGCAGTTGTGACACAGCCTTGCATTCGACGGCTACCAGTCGATCGCCAGTTGTTGCTTGACTTTTTTATGCACCATTACAGTGTGTTCGATTGTTACCTCGCTGGATGACAAGTCGCGCTACTTCGTGCTCATTACCCTTGCTGTGAGCAGGGGTATTCAACTATATTGATTCATAATCTAATCGATGGTGACTCCTCGGTGCACAGCGTGAGATTGGTCAACCTATCCCAACCATCGATCATCTGGCTTCGGAGCTGACAAGCAATGAGCTGGAAAAGGCAGGCTAATCAATTCACAAAAGTGGTTGTAACCCTTTTCGTGGAACGATCAACGCAAACATACAAAGGGCGAGTTACGACTCTTGTACAAATTGTGGCTGATCGAGGAACAATTATTGACTCTCAATAATGGTAACAGCATTCAGGCACTCCTAATCCGGTGCTGAAGTCGCTCCCTACATTTCATTTACTACGACACTCTACTTCCTCAGGCTCACATAGCACTCCAGGTTCTTCTGCTTGACGAACCACACATTTTCCGACTCCAGCGGCCGATTGGGATCAACGAGTGTAAAGTCAAACTTCCTGACGAGCTCCGGGATCAGGATGGAAATCTCGAGCAGACTGATATTCTTGCCGATACAGGTGCGGGAGCCAGCTCCAAACTAAAGGGTATCACGCCACGTCAGCAAGCTTCCTTGAAAAGTGCCGCTCCAAGGGACTGCCATGGAAAGTCTGGCAGGCCTGGGTCACACATACCGTGAGCAGGTTTCGGTTCATTTCTGCAGCTCTCTCAGCATCTTCGAGCCAGCGCTCCGGTCTGAATTCCTCAGCATCTGCCCCGAACAGCTTTTTGTTGGCGTGGGCGACCCAGGTGTTGACACCGACTTCAGCCTGCGGACGAAACCCAGTTAGTGTAACTGTATGCTTGTGTTTGCTTGAGACGACCCCTCTCACCTTTTCCGGGAAGTATCGACCAGCGATTGTCGCACCGCCCTTGGGGACTACTCTGACCATCGGAAGGCCTGTCGCAGGATGCAAGCGCAAGCCCTCTTTGATCACAGCCTGAAGGTAAGGGAGCTTCTGAGCCTCCTGGAACGAGATTATGTCGGAGGAGCCGCGTTCCTCGACGGCTTGATCGAGCTCTTGTCGAAGCTGGGAAAAGTCAGCCACGTCGCAGCTTGTGTCCAACCCCTTGGTAGACCTACTTTCTGCATGGCTGCCGGATTTTTCATCAACTGATGCAAGATCCCAGTCAGACTGACACTGGTGGTGTCCGAACCGGCACCAATATTTGTGATGCATGTGGAAAAGACGGATGCCATGGAGAATTTGTCCGGCTGCAAAGCATGCATTCGCAGCAACTTCGTTAAGAAGTCATCCGTGGGCTTCGACTCGTCCTTTTCCAGTACGCTCTTTGGCTTGGTTCTCTGGCCCTCGCGGACTTGCTCTTGCGTAAAGCCCCCCAGGTAGTGGGTGCCGGTGTTGGGCGAGAAAGAGAGACACCACGTCAAGAACGAGTGCCATTCATAGTAGATGCCCACCTTCGAGAGATAACGGAGATAGTGGTCGAGGGCTGCGATCATGCCACCATTGTCTTCGCCGGTATCGAGGAACCCGAATCTTTTGCTCAACTGAGGGTAATGTGAGTCCCGTGCCAACGTTGGAATATGCTGAGTTCAGTTGACTTACAGTGATCAGGGCGATGGTGTCGAACGCAACTGGAGTGGAACGCTGTTAGCAGCAAGCCCAACCATCTCGGCAATGGCATCTCAAGGGAACTTACAGTACTGCAGCCAAACTGCGTCGTTGTCAGCATTCGCACAATATCGAGACAAATGTCTCTGCTGGAGGACACATACCTTGCAAGTTGAAAGAGACATGCCTCTCCGCAAACGCAGTGAACCTGTCGACCAGGATCTTTGCACAATCAACTGCATTCTGCTCCATGGGCACGAGACTCGACATGGAGTATAACGACGCGACTTTCCGTCGGTTTTCAGCGTGTCTCGTGGGATTCAGTTCTGTGAAGATGTCCGGATTGTCGTTCTTCGGATTGCCCGAAGCGATGTACCATTTGGCCTTGACGAAATGGGTGCCATGCCCATATATCGTCTTGATCGCATCGGCATCATCGATGGAATAGTAGTTCGGCGCGATTCGAACGATCGAGCCTGCCAGCATCAGCGACGCCCAATACACTCACATTACGCGGAGGGCACTACCATATTTCTTGTGGAGCGCAATATTTGTCTTCTCAAAATCGCCTCGCCATACTTTGCGCAAGTACCAAAGCCTTGTGAATCTGGCGAGGAAAGGCCCAGGAACAGACCTCAAAGGATCTCTAAGCAGGACAAATGACTGGTAGATGAGCCAGAAGCCCAGCAGGCCTCCAATCAGGATGAGCGGTGAGAACCCCTTAGCGTCAGCAAGGATGCCTTGCAGTTTCGCCATGCTGCTGTGCAATCCTGGAAGTCGCTTAGCGGAAATAGGCGAGTCGTTTCCAATGATGCCTTCTCGAGACGCAGTGCTCAAGCTCTGGGGAACGAGCAGACAGATGATGACCATCGCTATTTCTACTCCGACCACATGGCATCCATCGCTAGTCCAGCCAACTGCCGTTGGGACCCAGAGTACGACATCCGGCACTTGCCATTCCCCGGATCTCGGCTAAGGACCATGGGGAAGCCAAGCCCTCCACACGAGGTTCTCCACATGTGGACTGGAATGTTCATGTGGGCCACCAACTCCGAGGTTGCAGACGACCAGTCTTTGGCCACGGATTACGACCGGTGCTATGTGGGACCCCCGGGTCAGTAGATGACTTCTGCCTTCGTATATATCAAGACAGAGCGAGAGATCGAACGCTCCTGACGGCACCAAAGAATTGGTCTGGCCTCACTGGATAACGCGGGAGAAGCATGGGTGTACTCCAGAATCTTTCCAGTGCTCCAGGCACGCTGAACGTACCTCTTGACGCTTATACCCTGATTCGGGCGGTCCTCGTAGGAGTTGTTGTCGTGCCGGTGTTGCTCGTGCTCGCCGACTATGTGCGAGTGCTTCGAATCCGCCAGAAGCTGCCTCCGGGTCCTTTCCCCTTTCCACTAGTTGGCAACTTTTTCCAAATTCCAAAGCACAAGCCATGGATCGAATTTGAGCAGTGGTCCAAACACTACAACAATCCGATGTTTACCATCTGGCAGGGTCATCGACCGACTATTATGTGCAACGATATTTGGACCATCTCAGATTTGCTCGACAAGAGGGCAAACATCTACTCTTCCCGACCACACATGTATGTCTTCCTGTAACTGAGAAACGGCGTGCATCTTTGGCATGATTCGAGAAATCTCGTCGATATCTGCATGAACTAACCGCCAACCACAGGATTGCCATGGGAGACATGATCAACGCAACCGAAAGCAATCAAGTGTGTCTGGTCTACGGAGACAAGTGGCGGCTTCATCGTCGTCTTATGGTACGTCAAAGGTCCGCACTTTGAGGCCAGATCACCTGACTGATGTCGATCAGCATGCAGCGACGGGGTCACAGGCCATAAGGCCGTGGCGAACGATCCAGGCCAACGAGTCAAAGGTCCTCATCCGCGACTTGATGGACAGACCGGATGACTTCGTCATGTCCATTGAGAGATATTCGTGCTCGATTGTCTCTACAATCGGCTGGGGACGGCGAATCGACAAGATCAACGACTACGTCGCGCAAATGGCGCTCAAGGCCATGGAAGGCGTGGACTTGATCATCCCGGGCCTGTTCCTCGTTGAGTCCATCCCGATCTTGAATCGGCTCCCGGCGTGGCTGAGCTGGATCTATCCGATGCCGCGGCAAGCCTTTACATTCGCTCAACACATGCAACGCTATTTCGTTGCCCTGTCCAAAGAAGGTGCTCAAGCCCCAGAAGACAACTTTGCCAAACGCCTTTTCCAGGAGCAGGAGAGAAGCAACATCACCGACGAGGAGATTTCCACTCTCACTTCAAACCTCATTGGTGGCGGCGTCGATACCACCAGCGGCACCATTATCTCCTTCATCCTGGCCATGTGCGTCTTCCAAGACAAGATGAAGAAGGCCCAGGAGGAACTGGACCGCGTAGTCGGCCAAGACCGAGTACCGGACTGGAGCGACGAGCCTAACCTGCCATACGTCAAAGCCGTTGTCAACGAGACCCTGAGGTGGAGAACGGTCACTATCCTCGGAGGTATTCCACATGCACCGATCCAAGATGACGAGTATAATGGGTACTTGATTCCGAAGGGCACACCCATCACTGGAAACGTCTGGGCCATCCACAGACATCCTAGGGAGTTCCCTGAACCGGATAACTTCCGTCCGGAGCGGTTTCTCAACGGGCTGGAACGACCGTATCCCAACAAGCAAGGACACAATGCATTCGGATGGGGTCGTCGGCAGTGCAGTGGACAGCCACTCGCCGAGCAGGGCCTCTACTTGACTATTGCGACCCTGCTGTGGGCATTTGATTTCAAGCCCGGGCTGGATGACAACGTGGGTGTTTTCCTCTTCTTCAGTTTTCAGGACTATCACTAACTCGGTTTAGGGTCAGGAGGTGAAGCTCGATATCTTCGCGTACACCAAGAGCGAGAACATGCGACCTGAACCATTCAAAGCTCGGTTCATTCCACGAACGAAAGGTATTGAGCAGATCCTGCGTCAAGAGGCCACGAGGGCAAGAAAGGAGCTGTGTGCGTATGACGGCGAGACGAGGTTGACGATGGAGAATGTTCTCTAGACGACACACTCATGCAAGTGGTGGGACTGGGGTTTTCCTTGTAACGGCCTCTTTCTTTCGCAACTATGCTATAACTTTGGCGCGCGCTTCATCCTGAGCAGCTTTGACGAGGGATCTATATCAATCCACGAGTTTGACCTCGGTATCCATTGCTCCAAGACTTCTTCGCCTCCCGCGCCCTTTTTCAGCTCCGGGTATGGCTCCTGCACAGACACGTCCAGACTCGGCGAAGCCGACAACTCGACCAGCGGCTTAAAGGGCTCTTCCGTCTCATCCATGTTCAAGACCGGCGTCACACAGGCGTCGGTGTGGTCAAAGATCGCCCGCCACTCGTTCATCGTCTTCTGCTTGAACACTTTGGCAAACCGCCCCTTCGTCTCCGGCCAATGAGTTCGATCCCACTGCGCCGGCATCTCCTTCTCGTCCAGTCCCAGCCCTTGCAGGAGCTGCTTGTAGAACTGGGGTTCTTGGGCCCCGACAGCTACAAATCTATCGTCCCTCGTCTTGTACACCTCGTAGAACGGAGCCGCGCCGTCCAGAAGATTCTCGCCCCTCGGCCGATCATTGTTCGGGCGCCCTTGTTGCTGTCTCATGAACGTGGCGAGGTATGCGCTTCCATCAACCATATTCGTCGTGACGACCTGTCCTTGCCCCGTAGCCTGGCGGTGGAGCAGAACGAACAGAATCCCCGTCACGCAAACCAGCCCGCCGCCGGCAAAATCGCCCAGGATATTCGCTGGAGGGGCCGGGTTTTCGTCTTTCCGTCCCAGTAGCGACAGGATGCCCGCGGCGGCGAGATAATTGATGTCGTGGCCGGCGCGTTTCCCATACATTCCATCTGGCCTGAAGCCGTGGAGGTGCGCGTAGATCAATCGAGGATTCAGCTGGCACAGCGTCTCAGGCCCAAGCCCCAACCTCGTCATAACCCCCGGGCGATACGGATCGATCAGTACGTCCGCGACCTTCACCAGCTCCAAAAACACCCGCCGCGACGGAGCGTCCTTGAAGTCGATCACCACCGACCGCTTCCGCCGACAGAGGGTGTCGCGCGGTGGGCCGAAGACTTCGAACGTGCGATCGACGCGCACAACGTCCGCGCCGTAGTCGGCTAGGATGAGACCAGCGAACGGAGACGGGGCAAGACCGCCTAGTTCGAGGACTCTGAGCCCAGCGAGGGGTGTTGCAGAGGACATTCTTCCGTTGATTGGACTAATTCGGGTTCTGGAATGGCAGTCCTGACGGCTGGCTGGCTCGGTGGTCGGCAAACGCTCGGTGCTTGGAATCGACTTACAATATAACTACACAGCCTGATTGCTGGGATTGGTGTATTGGTATGTGACTCAAAAGCAGAATCTTCTCCCTCCAATGCCAACATACTGTAGTTCGGCAATCTAGCTATGCTAATTACATCTGCTCCAACGGGACGGCGAGGCTGGCGGCGTGTCCATATCAAGCATCGCCATTACTCCACATTTACCCCGACGTTCGTGGAGCCTTGCACGGTGGAGATGAGTGTCCACTGGGAACCTCAGGCAAAAGGGTTTACGAGGACATTGTCCCCGGTACCTTGCTTAATCTCGATTGGATCGTAGAGGCTATTACCCTCACGACCCTCGCGTGTCACCGACCCTCTGTTTACCCTGGCAGTGAGGTCCGAAGACGTTCTTACCCCTGGAAAGCAGTGGTGAGGCACAAAGATGATCTTCGAATCAGAATACCACGTCGACATACCCAACATCGACCTGTTATCATTTCTCTTCTCGCGGACGCCATTCAAAGACAACGACCCGATATGGATCAACCCGTCGAAGCCGGCCAACCACGTCACACTGGCCAAAGCCCGCGATCTCACGCAACGAATAGGTCAAGGCTATCGAGATCTCGGAGTCGGTGCTCAAGGACTCGGCAAGGATATTGTGCTCTCGTACGTTGAGAATCAGGTAATGGTGGCGCCGAACACTCTGGGGGTGCTATGTGCAGGAGGTGTCCACGCGACATGTTCTGTGACGGCAACGGCGTTTGAGCTTGCTCGGCAGATCCGGTTGAGTGCTCCGAAGGTCTTGACGTGTTCGCCTCAGACAAGGAAAGCAGCGGAGGAAGCGATCACGCAGTCGAAGACCGACGTCCGACTTGTCATGATGGCGTCGGAGAGTTTGGATATCGTGGATGCTCATGGCAAGTCGATCATTAGCGAGAGGAAGCTGGAGTGGCAGAGGATCACCGACCCAGAGGTGCTGCAGAAGACGACAGCTTGTCTGGTCTACTCAAGTGGCACGACGGGGGTGCCGAAGGGTAAGCCGAAGCTGGAACTTACTCTATTATTACTCTCCTCCTGATACCGATGCAGGTGTCGTGACCACGCACGCCAATATTGTCGCCAACTTGTGCCAGATGGCCTTCTTCTTCGACCACTTCGCCCAGAAAGCCATCCGCGACGGCGTCTACCTGCGCATGCCGGGGGTGATGCAGAACGCCGTTGCCGTAGGCATTTACGTTCAGACCATGATGGCACTTCAGTGCGGGATGCAAGTCTACATGTTCCCCAAGTACGACTTCTCGTCCCTGATGGCGAGCATCAAGCAGTACCAGTTATCGGCATGCTTCATCGTGCCGGCCATCTGGAACCGCATCCTGCAGGAGTGCACGAGGGAGGATGTGGCGAGTATTCGGTTCGCCATGAGTGGAGCGTCACCACTGCCGCTCCCGTTGCAGTTGAAGGTGCACGACATGTTGCCCGACGGGGTGGCGTTGAGGGTCAACTGGGGCATGACGGAAACCGTGACCGCAGCGTCACAGCCGAACGTGACCGAGGTCGACAGAGAAGGCAGCTCTGGCAGACTACTGCCGAACATCCAGGCCGTGATCATCGGGCCGGCCGGGGAGAAGCTGGGATATAACGAGCCTGGAGAGCTCTGTATCAGAGGTACGCAAGCTCACGCCCGACCCGCCCACCCCGTTTCAAACTTCTTTTATTAACATGGTGAAAGGACCAAATATCATCAAGGAGTACTTCAACAACCCCGAAGCGACCCGGGCAGCATACACGGCAGATGGCTGGTTTCGCACCGGCGACATTGCTCATTTCGACCGGAACGGAAAGCTCTACATCGTGGGCCGCTCCAAAGAACTGCTCAAGTACAAGTCGTTTCAAGTCTCGCCGACAGAGGTAGAATCCGTTCTAGGGCAGTTGCTCGGCATTGTGGACGTCGGCGTGATCGGTGTCCCGGATGGACAAGGCAACGATCTCCCTCGCGCGTACGTGGTCCGATCAGACAAGCCTCCTAGGCTGGAGGAGAAGGATATCCACGAATTCTTGAACTCGCGGGTGAGCCACTACAAGCGACTGAGAGGAGGGGTGCGGTTTGTCAATGAGATCCCCAGAAACCTCAACCAGAAGATCATGAGGAACGTGCTGAAAGAGTGGGTGGAGGAGGAAGAGGGTCGGAAGGACAATTTCAAGGCGAGGCTGTAACTTCTAAGCCCGAATGCATGAGAGGCCATAGATGCGATGTTACTACTGCACGCACAGTAACTACACTCCGCCCAGACATGGGGATCTTCTCTCGACGACGCCGTCTATCGCGTCTTTTCTTACTTGGCATATCACACGCCGAATCGGCCACTCATTCAGGAGAATCTTCTGAACCAGGCAGTCGGTAAGCATGATGCTTCACCTCTAGTCAGATGTTTGGGAAGCCATTCGGAGCTGTCCTTTCTTTTCGTCACATCTATCCACGCACAACGAGCGACTACAGTTACTGTACGGAGCACTACCTCCGAGCCTTGAGGCTGCCGGCACGGGCAGTCGCCGGGCTGGGCATTTCAGCTGCCATGCCTGATTCGCCCAAGTCACGGAGGGACAGAGGGCAAGCAAGCCACACACTTCGATGTCCGGCTGAAGATGCCTTGTCATCGCCTAGGCGCGCAGCCGCCTTTGTTCCAGCCGCTTACAGCCTCGACGGCCACTGCTCCCCTAATACTCCCGATTTGGAAAGCGTTTGGGACGCCAGCGATCTCGGCTCTAACCTTCAGGCTTCACGATACCAGCTTCGAGATAGATCGGGCCAATGATGAGTGCACACGCTTCGACTAGACGAGTTGGACGACTCTGTCGTCGATAAGTTTATCCACGCCGCTTGCATGAAGGACGGCATCAATCTCAGCCAGCCTCGAGAAGACCGTGTCATCCATCCCTTTCCTTGACGAAGAAATGGCTCCGAGATTCAAACGCTGTGCTGTGGCCTGGATCCACGATGGCGACTATAAACAGGGCTTCGAGCATACCGAGACATGTTCCAGCACCGACACAGTCTCTCCTCAACCATGCTCGAGTACATCAAAGAAGCCCCCATGGGGCAATTTCTCCGGTTCCTTGGTTTCCAGCAGCCATGGCTCGCCTTTCCAGAAGAGCAGCCAGGCTTCAAGCCCGGGCAGATGCCCGCCGCGGTCGGCGAAACGAGTGCCTCTGCCTCAGACACGGACCTGGAAAGGATCCTGCCCAAGGGATCTGAGAAAGACGTGTCCCCACGGTCTCAGTCCCCAGACACGCAGGTCGCAGTGGCCGTCGTGGCCTTTACAGAGAATGATCCCGACAATCCTCGCAATTGGCCCCACGGCAAGAAAATGTGGACATTGACCGTCGTCGACCTGTACACCTTCTGCGTGTACTGCACGGCCTCGATTGTCACTCCGACGGCAGAGGCCATGATGGTCCGATACAACGTCTCGCTCGTGGTGGCGAGTCTGGGCCTGTCGATGTATGTTGTCGGATGTAAGTCGAACGCCCACCTCACTGGACCGGAAATCATCGACAGTCTAGTCTGATACTGACCTGAGTTTCCCCCCTTTCGCAGACGCCGTCGGACCGATGTTCTTGTCGCCCATCAGCGAGATACCGCGCATCGGCAGGAACCCGCCCTACCTGTACGGATTTGCGGCGTTCTTCATCGTCTCGATCGCCCTCGCCTTTGTCGACTCCTTCCCTGCCATCATCGTGCTCCGGTGGCTGCAGGGTCTCGCCGGTAGTCCTGCTCTAGCCAGCGGTGCAGCGTCCATCGAAGACATCTACGACATCTACAGTGCCCCGTACGGGTATGTGTGGTGGATTGCCGCCATGTACTGCGGTCCGGCCATCGGCCCGCTGATCGCAGGGTACGCCGTGTCTGACAACTGGCGATGGCCCCTATACGAAGTCATCATCATGTCCGGAATCATCCTGTGCCTGCTGCCCTTCCTCCCGGAGACATATCCGGGCACCATTCTCCTCCGTCGAGCAGAACGGCTCCGCAACGCGACAGGCCAGGTCCACGGATACGAGTACCGGACGGAAACCGAACTGCGGCCCACTCCATTCAGCAAGGTCCTGTTCGAAGCCCTGATTCGGCCGCTGGAGATCACGATGAAGGATCCCGCCGTCCTGTACGCAGCCCTCTACGGCGGCCTCGTCTACGCCACGTACTATTCCTTCTTTGAGGCCTTCCCCATCGTCTATCTGGGCGCGTACCGCATGACCCTCGGTGAGCTGGGCTTGATCTTCCTCGGCCTGATGACCGGCTGCATCGTCGGCCTGGCCGCATACTACGTGTACCTCCGCTCGTGGTTCATCCCGCACGCGCGGAAATACGACGCCGACAAGGGCAAGCCTGTCGAGCAGGAAGAATGGCTGCGCCCGGGCCTGTGCGGCGTCTGGGGTCCCCCGGCGGGCCTGTTGCTCTTCGCCTGGACCGCGCGTGCGAATGTCCACTGGATCGTCCCCACGATCGGCATCAACATCTGGGCGGCGGGGAGCTTCTGCATGTTCCAGAGCATCATCTGCTACGTGGCGCTCGCGTACCCCAAGTACGTGGCCTCGCTGTTCGCGGCCAACGACTTCGTCCGCTCCATCATGGCCGCGGGCTTCGTCCAATTCTCGCACTCCATGTACGTCGATCTGGGCGTCGGGAAGGGCGTCACCGTCATCGCGGGTCTTTCTGGCGTGGGTGTCGCCGGCATGTATGGGCTGTATTACTTTGGGGGGTGGCTGCGGGCGAGGAGTAAGTTTACCAGTTGAATGCAGTGTACGGAGTACTGTAGGCGGATTTGCGATATTTTGTGAATTGGCAGGACGAGTTTGTGTTGTCGGCTGAGCGTCCGGCGTCTATCGTCCAGCGAATACACCTCCCGTAGGGAATATGGAAGCTGGTGCCACGAGTCAAGCATTCTTCTCATCAACGTGCCACCATGTCAAGCTTGACTGCATTCGTTTGTCCTTGTCCCCGACCATCAACGGCATGCTGCCGGAATCAGCTCGTCTCCATGTGCCTAACTCCACATCAACATAGGCACCACTGCTTCGAATCGAGCCAAAAGTACAAAGGACGAGTACACAATAAACTAGCGAGTAAGTCCTGCGACATTACGGTACAGGAACTTAACTGATCCCCCACCTAGATCGTGTAGGTGCTTTGGAGAAACCAATCCCCCCGTCTCTGCCTTATGCATTCCCCTGGGAGAGCGATGTGGGCGAGGGCAATGCACGAGTCCCTTCCAGCGAAAAGGTGTGAGTGGGAGCCAGCCACGTTGCGTGCCCCTGTCCCCGTTCCCCCAGGCTCCGGGGATTCTTCTATCCCCGCGCCTCCTCCTCCCTCCACTACAGGCATGCTCGTCCCCGCAACACTTGTCCCCCATGTTTTCCAACGAGGGAGGGGGGAGGGGCGGCCCACGACGCTCCTTAGAAATATGAGTAGACACACGCAGAGATAGTGTAGTGTACGTCCCAGGTCACGAGCATCCTTATTTCTGTGCTTACAAACTGCATCAAGCAACAAAACACATGTGGGGTCCCGCTCTAACCTTACCTACAGTGCAGTGCAGTGTGTAGTGCCTTTTGTTTCGTACAGAGAGAATTTCACCCCTGTGCCGCAGTAAGCCAAACATGGATCCGACAAAGTTCCCTGTCTCGGCGATTCCGCTGAACCACGCGCAATATGGGCCCATCACGGACGAGAAGCTACGAGGCATCAATAGTGGCAAGGTCGCACTTGTGACGGGCGGTGCGAGAGGTGAGTGTAATTAATCAAGTCGATGGAAGGGCGCCTCCGGCGCCTTGCCGTGGTGTCCTGTGGAAGCTTGTACTCAGTGGACTCTGTGATTTTCAATCCGATTCCAAGCTGGTATCAAAATCTATGTCAATGTCAATGTCAATGCCAACTTCAGCGCTGATGGACTTCAATTCTAGGCATCGGCCGCGCAATATGCGTCAAACTCGCCATCTCCGGGGCGAGCATTGCCGTCCTGGACAGGTTGGAAGACGAACTACGTGAGACGACGAGGCTGTGTGAGGAGCACGGCGCCCGCGTCAAGACTTACGTCGTCGATGTCACGGATGTGGAAGCATTGAGAGGCGCGGTGAAGCGCGCCGAGACCGAGCTGGGAGAGATCGAGTGAGTATCATGATTGATTTATCTACTCATCTACCTGTACCATTCCTGTGCCCTGTACGAGCGAGGTTGGCTGCACCACAGGACAGGACGGTGGGATGAAACGTCGACGCCCACGAACTGACAGCACGCATAGTATCCTCGTCAACAACGCGGGTGTCTCCCCCGGAAAACCTCAATGGATGGAATCCTTTGAAGATTTCTGGCGCACCATTGAGATCAACTTCAAGAGTGTACGTCTAGCCATGGCACGCAGCTCTCGTGTCACCTCCCCGTCATGGAAAGATGAATCTGACACTTCTTCCTTGCGTCTCACAGACTATGGTGACAAGCTGGTACATTCTGCCGAAATTCCGAGAACGCAAGTCCGGCGTCATCATCAACATCGCGTCCCGCGCCGCCACAGTCGACTTCCCCTTCGCAGTGGGGTATAACAGCTCGAAAGCGGCTGTTGCACGCGCGACGAGCACGCTGCAGGAGGAGGTCGAGCTGGATGGACTGGGCGACGGAATCCAGCTTTACGCTCTGCATCCTGGAGGTGTGCCTACTGCCATGGCGAAGAGTGCGTACAGTCTCGTTCCCTTCTGCGCGAGGAAAGATGCTAACCCGACCTTCAATGGGCAGAGGAGATACGGGAAGAACTCCTGGACAAGTATCCCGCCCTTACACAGCATGGGACGGATTTTCAAGCTTTGTTCAAAGACCCGCCTGAACTCTGCGGTGCCACCGTCACCTATCTTGCAGCGGGCAAGGCAAAGGAGTTGAGAGGGATGTATTGGGATTGTCGGCAGGATATCGAACGCGTCAAGGCCTATGGACGGGAGAAGTTACAGCAGGAAGGGAGATATACCCTGAAGATGCAGTTTTTGGATGGGTATGAGAATGAGCCGTAGTCTCAAAGCCGATACGAGAGACATGAGACTCGAGGTCTTAATGAAAGGTCCAAAGGAGGGTACGCATCGGCCGGTGAATAAAGCTTACAGATACATGCTTGACGGCGAAAGGACAATCCAATCATCCGCTCTCCGAACATCTGGTTCCTAGCGTTGCTCTGGTACACTTCATGCAAGGCCGCGGGCCTGCTCCAAGCTCAACACCTCTCCATTTAGCCTCCTTCAGCTCCCGCATGATCCGTCTCCAGGTGCAGCCACTTCAACGCGTTATGCTTGTGCCAAAAGTATCGGTACCTCTTGCCATAGATATACATCGGAATAGCAAGGAGACACAAGAATCCAGTGATTCCAGCCATCGTGCCTGCCATGTCGACAGCGCCTTGCGTAGAGTACCAATCGATTACGTAGTTGGTCAGACCGTAGAAGAAGAAGTTCTTGAAGACCCTGCAGAGCAATGGTTAGCAGATGCTGCCCGAGATTTTGGACAAGGCAAACTCACATGTTCATGATAAACAACTCAGTGCTGTTCTGTCTGTAGGCGTCAAGAGCCCATTGGGTCGCAAAGCTCGCGACGACGGTCATGCCAAAGAGAATGACAGCCCAGATGAAGCAGACGAGGTAGATGCTCTTGAATTCACTAACAGCGTAGCCCCAGCCAATGAGACCTGCAACAGAGCAGGCACCTCCCAGACTGACCGGCAGGAGAGCAAATTCGGGCTCGTAGACACCCTTGTTGCGCTTTGTCATCGATTTAACCAATGGCTCAGAGATGACAAGCGAGAAGATAGCCCCTATCAGACCGCCGATGAAGGGGCCAACCGACATATATCCCACGGAAGCCGAGGACAGAAGGTAGGGTGGCGAGGCGAAAATAACCCCGGATAAGATGGCTACCGCAACGTACCAAGCAATAATGATACCGGTCATGAAGACTTGGTAAGTAGCCCCCACGTTGAGGAGAATGGCGACCGAGGCGATGGCCATTTTAAATACCGAGTCATCCACGAAGGTGCCATTGTAGATGGCGAGGTCTTGGAACCACGTCTTTTTGGGAGGGACTGAATGGATGGACGCTTGGGAGGTGGTAGTCATTGTCTTCTCAAGATCTTCGCCATCCTTCTCCCCATGTCTCTCGATATGGTGCGCGGCAGCAGACTCGATTTTGGCGAGTTTCTCCAGGTTTTCATCTGATCCGGCCGTATCGGTCTCGTAGATGGCTTTGCGGCGGTACATCGTCTCCGGACAATACAGGATGACTGCAATTGTTTGGAGGGCCGCGAAAGGAATGTAGATGTGGAAGTTGTATTGCCAGCCAAGGTGCTCAGTGATGACTCCGGCGATAATGGAAATCCCGTTAGAGATGGCAGCCAACAGGAAGATCACAACGGCAACTCTTGGACCTCTCTCATGCACAAAGAAGATATCTCCGATTGATGAGACGGCGAGGGATTCGTACGCAGCAATGCCAATGCCTTGAAGGACTCGACCAGCCAGCAGGGTGTTGTAGCCAGTGGCGGCCTCGGACACAATGATACCGATCGTCCCAATGAGCGAGGAAAAGACGTACATGGGTCGTTTGCCATACTTGCGACCCAAGGCAGACGCAAATGGACCCATGGCGCCTGTGGCGAGAATACAGTAGCCGGAGAGTTTAGCAACATCAGTGGGCGACCGGTTGAGGTCGAGAGAAATTTGGATGATGCCGGCATTCAAGAGGGGCCCCTAGAAAGCCAGTCAGCCGGATGGACGAGACTGCGTCTGAAGCAGATTCCTCACCGGTATCACACCGATAATGATGACCCCGAAGAAGATGACGCCCAGCACGATATGCTTCTTGAGGGATGACCAATTCAACGGGTCATTAGGGTCTTCGGATGGCTGTGGTGACAAAACGATGTGGGAATTGCTGCCTGTTCCATGTTTCAAGCGCCCAGTCTGATCCTCAGAATGAGCAGCCTGCTGGTCCAGGAGAACCGTTCCGGGAACGTGCGCGGTGGTGTTTGCCTCAAGCACACCCAAACCCATGGTTGCGTTCTGGCCCTGAGTATGCTTCGAACTGGGTGATCGGGATGTTCAACGACGAAGGCCTCCCTCGACGCGTTCAACCTCAACGCGAGCCCAACAGCTAATATCTGTATCAAAGAATCGGGGTAAAGTGGAGAGCATGGCCAGGGTTTCCGGGGCAGCTACCCTAGTCAAAACCTGGGGGATCTCCCTACCCCATCTTTCCTCATTGGACCAATCCATTGTCTGTACGTGGTTAGGATTGCTCGATAATGACCGAACGTCTGCTTGGCATGCGCATGGAGATTGGTGAAGAGCGTGGCCTAGCCCAGGCGGTGGAGACAAAAAGCTTCGACGCGAGCGGCGGAAGTCTGATTATATTGGCAGATGAGTTTCTGGACATCGAGCGAGCCGCTAGAGGAAGGGCCTGCTGCGGGATGGCAAACGAATTTCCTCAGGACCAGGGTCGAGAGCCAGGCTGAAGCTCCCAAGAACTGCGGTCCAGGCGTGGCTTGACGGTTCTCCTGACCGCAAGACACGAAGATGGGTTGGAGCAAACTGGAATCCCAAGAAATAGGAAGCGCCAACTCGCATGTCGGGGAAGGTCTTGAAGCCTTGCAAGGGGACTCATGTAGGTACCTGCCGCCGCTCGGAGTCTCTGGACCAAAGGAGGGTTGCCATTCTCCCCTCCTGTACAGTGCCCTCGCTTTCTAACAGATACGCTCCGGCGGCGGACACAAAAAGATCCAATCCAGATCTGAATAACTTTCAGACCGCCAAACACAGCGAGACAGCAGAAAGAGGCTGACGGTGCCACTGCGCTGGCTAGTAGATGCCTGGAATGATTCTCGACTTGACTCGCTTGCAGTAGCGTTCCCAATCTTTCCCATACTTCTTCCGACACTTTTCTTCATCTCTGAGCTGTCTGTGCACCAGTAATACGCCAAAATATATGACATAGAAATAGCTGAATATGACTCCCCAGCCACGTGCATCCCCTTGGACGACTTCTCTAACTGTGTTACCCGTAACAGGATTCTGATATTTGTTGATAATATATCCGGCCACGCCAGTTGGAAGTGAATAGCTCCAGGACATGATCCAGTCACCAAGGTAATTGATATGTCGAGCGGTGCCCCACCAGCCGGATACAAGCAACTTCGAGCCGGACTCGGTGGTCATTGTCTCCAAGTGCGAAACGCGAGGGTCCTCTGGATTGGTACGAAAGCGGTTCTTTTCGTTGTTGGCACCCCGGAAAATATAGTAACCCAGAGCTTGAACCGCCAAGACACCGGCGATGCCGGTAATACCAAGAGACAATGGGTACACAGCAAGGTATCGGGTTTGCATGCTATAAATGAAAGGGACCCAGGTCAGATCGCCGAAGGCGAGCATGAAACCAAACCCATCGGTCGTAACATCAATCGTGGTCATAATGGCTGGCTCCATGTACAGGGCGTCCATGACATATAGTGCCTGAAAGAAAGTCACCAAAAGGATAGAGTCGGTCACGTATCCATAAGTCTTGTACTGATGAGCAACAAATGCCAGGTCGAGTATAACCCAGTTGAGTAAACCCGGTCTCATTTCGTTGAAAACTTTGATGTCAATGACTTGCCCTCCAGCAATTGGAATCCATGTTGGGACTGTGATCCTCGGGTTGAGTTCGCGGCCAATGAAGAAGTCATAAAGCATGTTCCCAGTATGTCCACCTTTAGCAAGCTCGCGGTGCTCGAGGTTGGGCTGACCGGGGTGAGGGACTGAGAATGACGCCAGGTAGACGTAGATTGCTTGGGCGTAGGCGATCAGGAGGTTCGCCGTGAGGACCTGAGGCAGGTTGTCCCAGAGGTAGGTCCACACCACAAAATCCGCGCCTTGAAGGGCAGTTCCGACAGCAAGACCAGCAAGGGTGAGGAGGGCTGAGTTGAAGGAATTGAACTTATAATGATGCCTTCCTCCTGTGCCGAGCGTGGTGCCGTCGACTTCTTCGCCAGGCAGGAATAGTTGCAGAGCAAGACTGAGAGCATAATATGCCAAAACCCATAGAGTGACTTCAAGATCAAATAGACCTGCAATTCCGTTCTCAGGCCATGGTGTTTGTTTCTTCAGCTTCTCGAGGGTCAATGTCTTGGGATCGAGGAGGGCGGGCGCAGGACAGCCGGAAACATCGTTGCAGAGAAAGACAGTGGCATAGACCAACAGGGGCAGAAGGAATACGATTGCGGCGGCGCCAGGTCTGTCAAGTATCAGCAAGGCATCGCAGATTGAAGGGAGAATCACAATACTCACGGGCCAAAGAATTCGTACTCATGCTTTTCTTCCGCATGGGTGTTGCGTTTTGAACTTGTCACGACGGTCATGTTTGCGACGTGAAGTAATACAAGAGGGCGGTCGTCAGCGGGCGCAACTCATTGAATGAAATGCAGAGGGTCAAACGAGTGACAGGAGAGAGAAATGTGAACGACAGTGCTTTTTACATCTGTCGATGAAATGGAGTGTAAACCAAAAGTGAGTTGCCGGAGACGGAGACGCACCACCCGAATGAGATCATCATCGTGCGTCGCCATCGCGCGTCTCGGAAGGCCTGCGTCGCGTCAAGCGGAATCTTGCCTTGGGTGCGAAGAGGTCATACGCCGTGGTACGGAGTATGCACAACAACATTATACGTCCCAAAGTGAGGAAATCTGAGGTCCGAGGCTCCGGAGGAATTGTTCATGTTGAAAAGAGTACGAGGCCCCCTGCCCTGCAGCTGCAGGAACACATCTCTTCTCCTGCGGTAAATCTCACAGGCTAGTTGCCGTAGAAAAGTTGGGTTTGGACCTTTAGGCTTCCCTCAATGTGTCCCTTTTCCTTCACGTCGCCCTCATCACAATCCATCTTCCAACGCGAATCCAGTATCACGGGTGCAGCATTTACTTGCTTGCGCCGTCTCCGACACTTCCGCTCATTATCTTTGTCTGGTTCTTGAGAGCGCTCATCCCAATCACGACGCCCCCATGTATCTCTCGACATCGCTCTTGGTCCTCCTCCTCTCATCATTACCTCCAAGTTTCGCCGCAACTGACACAAAGCCCCCACCGAAGCCATGTACCATCCTCTCTCCCTCCACCGGCTCATTCTTCGACCTGCGCTCGTTGCAATTGACTCCTGAAGGCACGAAATACCAAGCCGCAAGCAATGAATCCTATCATGCCAAAGGTTACGACTACCCTGCAAATTTCACAATCAACTTGTGTGGGCCCGTTGTCGAGTTATTAGAAGACGTCGAGGGAGTTCCCACAAGCCGTCAGAAAAATATTTCGGCCTTTTACAAGGACCATCGAGGAGATATTTACAGCATTGGCCAAGCAAATGACCAACTGATTTTCCGCGGCAAGAAGCTGCTGTTGAACTACACCATGGGCTCACCGTGTCCCGAACTCGACGAGGACGGTGATCCCATCGACGATGATTTGGTTGTCAAGAAAACCAGCCAAAGACGGAAGTCTACCCTTCTGACCTTCGCTTGCGATACCTCTCCCCTGCTTTCGAGTCGGCCGGTTGTGAACTTCCTCGGCTCACCCGATCACTGTACCTACGTCTTTGAGATTCGCTCCCGATCTGCCTGCGGCGGAACAACTCAGTCGGAGGAAAAGGGAACGTTAGGCCCCGGAGCAGTTTTCGGTTTGATTGCGGGCATCGCTCTGCTGGTCTATCTCATCGGAGGCATTGTCTACCAGCGCAACGTCCTGCATCAAAGAGGATGGAGACAATTGCCCAACTACGCCATGTGGGCGGGTGTATTCAGCTTCTTCTCGGTTAGTCCCCTTTGCTTTCTCTTCCCCCTGCGTTTGTGTGCTGTTTTCCCTTACACATAGTGTAACTTACAGAGGCCCATTTCTTCGGGGCCACGTCGCACGCGCTACACATCGGCTAGGAGAGAACACGACTGGAAGACCGACATTGCCTGATCAACAACGGCTAACCTCTGTGCTTTCGACTGTATCTTTAGGACATATTTGTCATTCTATTTTCCTCATGCACACAACGCATGCCGGGAGGAGTCACACAACTGTTCGCCGGTCGAAGAGGGTACCACCGTGTTGGCGCCGACGACCGACATCCTGCGCGTGGCCGCACTCCCGACGACGAGAATCGCCTGATCGATCAGCTCGATGAGGAGTGGGAGGACTGAGCATGACCGGGACGGAAAGGAATGATTGAATCTTTGACACATGAGATACTCTTGCGAGTACGTCCGATGGTATATAATGCCGACGTGGTCCTCGATATACGGTTCTTCCAAGTGTGTGAATCCTTGCAGCATATGTACTGCGGAGGTGTTCCCGCTTTACGCGCACCGCTATTACACGAATCGATTCAGCGGTCGACACGATCCAGCGACATTCAAGTCTGTCCACCGGTCCCAGAGTTTTGCTCCCCAAATTGTCCACCAACGTCACTTCCGCCTCCCTGTCCGAGATCACTTAGATCCATTCCGTCGAGAGCGGTGTTTCCAAACTCCTCCATCCCAGCACCTCCGAAGTTTGGCGGTTCAATGTTGAATGGCAACAACCAAGCCGACGAACTGGTGTCCATGGCCCCGTTGCCTCCTGCAAATGGATCATTGAAACCATATGTGGTCAAGTCTAACTGATCCCATGGATTTGTGCTTCCGAAATTGCCAATTGGAGGGGAGCCGAGGTTGTGGAGCCCTGACGAGGCGTTCTGATTGCCGTTACTGTCCGATGTGGAGGGATCGAGGCCAGCATAGGCAGCACCATATACCATCTGCCGATCAATTGCCGGCAAAGTTGAAATAAAATGAAGATTGCCGCCGAACTGGGGAGAGGTCGGAGAGTTCCCATAGTTGTAGGGATCGGGGAATTGCGTGTTTTGATACAGCGACGGCGAGGTGATGTCGAAGCTGGAGAGGTCGAATGGTTGATTGAGGTTGAGATTCAAGTTGAGATCGCCGGCTGTGCTGGAAAGGCGCTGTCCAGGCAGTGCTTGTGATACAGACTGTCGCCTTTGCGAATCTTGACCAGAAACCGACGTACCCGTGCCTTTAGCGGCAGTCGAAGAGTTCCCTTTCCCCTTCTCTCCTTCCTTGCCTTTCTCATCCTTGTCGGTCTTCTTGTTCTCTGCCACGCTCTTCCCCCTCCTTCTCGCGACTTTCTTGTTGCCTCTTCCGATCGTGTCGTCAGCCTTGGATGGGGGACTGAGGCTCGCAAAGAACTCCTCCACGCTTTGCAAATCACTCCTTTGGCTCATGACGGCCTCGGCACCACCCTGCGCGTGCTCACTCCTGTACTCGAGGTGCGATTTCTCCCATTCGCTCTCCGACACGCCGTGCGGGTACTTGTCGAACCAGTCGCCGTACTGGAACATTGATCCCGCCTTCGCCTTATCCGCGTCTTTGGTTTTGGTCGGATCCGCGGGCGTGTCCGACCTGGACGGCGGGTTTGTATTGCTAGTCAACGTCGCCGTGGCGGCGTCCAGGTCCATCGGCGTCTGCGTCCCACTTCTCCCTCCCGCCCCACCAGCAGATGAGTGCCGTCGCAACATACTAGTCGGCAGACCGGCCTTGTTTCGGGCGTGTTGGGCCTGACGGAGCGCGGCGTCCGCAAATGCGCGATAAATATCCTTCACACTCTCGGCCATATAGTGGAACATGCCCCAGTATCTCTTCATGCGTGTCAAGTATTTGTAATTATGCCGTAGGTTGTCCTTGCTCTGCTGTTCGAGGGCGCTGTTCTTGCTAAAGATGCCCCACACGTGCACCGTTGCGGCGGCGTAGGCGCAATAGCCGGCAAAGGGGACCGTGAGGGTGTGGCCTGCCGAGTCGGCGATGAGCTTGCTGATGAGCGAGGCGGATTCGAGCACGATGTTGGCCGAGCTGGTGAGGAACGGTTTCGGCATCCCTTGCTGGGTGTAGTAATGGTGATGGGGCCGGTGGGAGGGGTTCGTCGGAATGGCGAAGCGGTGCAGGAACAGGCTCGTCTGGGCGAGCACAATGTGCAGGAAGAGGTACTGGTTTGCGAGGCGTTCGGAGATGTGTGTCGCGAAGTTCTCGGGTGTGTACGTGATCTCCTCTGGCAAGGAGGATTTCAGCTGCTGGATCTGGCGTTGCAGAGTCGCGAACTGCGACAACGGGTCCCAGATCGGGTGGGGGTCTTTCTCTTTACCGCCGAGGTTCAAGTACTTGACGATGCGTTTCCAAAGAACCACGGCGCGGACGATGTATGCCGCGACGCCCATGTTTGCCTTTGCCTCGGCGGCAAGGTCGTTAGCCGCGCCGGTGTCCAGCGACGACGACTTGTTGGACATGGGCACGTTGCCATACAGATCCTCCGTCGGGCCGGGGACTTCCATTTGGAAATGCGATTCTTTGATCGGCAGCTGGATCTGGTAGTAGTCTTCGTTCAAGAAGGAAGGCCGTTCTGTCCCGGAGGAGTTGAACGTATCCATCAGGTAGCACGCCCACATCGTGCGACGGCGGATTTCGCGGTCCGTGAAAGATAACTCGGGCGACTTGGGACCCTTCTTGTTCTCCGCTGCGTTGTTGGCGATTTGATTGCGGCCGAGAGGGTCGTGGTCGAGTTCGCGGTGCAGTTGGAGCGCGTAGCCCATTCGCATGGCCTGGCCGCCGAAGGACCACGACAACCCGCCCTCGCACGTCCCGAAGTAATGCAGCCCGAGCATCAGCATTGCTGTGAGAATGGTGATGTTGGGTTCATAGTGTCGCTTCTCCACAATCCGGCGCGCGGGAGTCGCCCACTGCTCCCCACGGAGAAACGCCGGTTCGGTGCTGACCTGCGGGTGAGTCGAGAACCTCGCCGAGATAGCACACACAGCCAAGATAAGCACCGGCGGAATCGTCCCAGCCTTCAGCTTGCGCATGAAGCTTGGTTTGTGTAGGAGGAGATAGGATTGACCGTAGACGCAGTCGAAGAAGACTTCGGCGAGGTGTTCCTGAATGTGTTGCGGTGGCAGCGATTCCGAGCCCTCAATGAACAGTTTGTTCTCGCCCTCGCGCTGTTTGCGTAGCCCAGCCGTCGGGTCGAGGAGAGTGGTTTTCTCGCGTGAATTCCGCCAGTCGGTGAGTTCTTGGGTGAATGCTTCGTCGGCGGACCGCTTTTTGGGTTGTTCTTTCTCCTTCTTCGGTGCCTGGCCTGGAATTGGGGGTCGCACTGAAGCCCGACCCGTGCTGCTCAGATCGGGAAGTTCATCTTTGGGGATGACTCGGATGACCCGATCTTCCATTCGCTTCAGTCGCTTGTCCAGCATCGCCATATAGTCTGTGCGCGGGGCAGCTTTCCTGGTAGTAACCTTGTAGACACAAGGTATCCGAGCACGGAGACAGTGCTTGCAAGCGGGCTTTTCGCCCGAACATCTGATCTTCTTTCGGCGGCAGGCAATGCAGGCCAGGGGCAGCCGTTTCCTTTCCTTCCCTGCTTTCGTCTTCAATTCGCTCCATGCGGGCGGTCTCTCCTCCTCGGTCTGCGACTTTTTCTCCTGCTCGCTGACGCTAGCTGGAATCCGTGGTGAAGAATCTGCATTGCTGGGTGCCTGGTTCCCTGAATTTGTCGGGGCCCATTGACTCAAAGCGGCTGAGCCGAAGAGATCGCGGTCAAAGGCCGAATCGATGCTTGCTAGGCTGGCGCGATGCTGAGGACTGGGCACTTTGCCATATGCCGCCATGGAGCCTCGACCAGCAAACCCTTGACTCTGACTTAGGCGCAGGTCTGGGGGAGCATCGATGCCACTATTGCTAGAGCCATGCGGACTGCCACCAAACGGAAAAGCGAAATCGATAGAACCAGGCGTCGAGGCATCGAAAGCGGATGAGTTCGCTTGTGGTTGAGGTAGGCTGTCAATGCGGGGATTTGGCATCATGAAGCCCGAACTTGACAGCAAATTGTTCCTCTGCTCGCCTCGCGGAAATCCGGCTGGATTCGACGAGCTCGTCATGATGCAGAGTGAGGTTATGAGCACGCGACGATCTGTAGCTGCATGTTTTTGACTCGGGATGAAAGCTCAGACGTGCAACATGTCAGATCCCGAAGTGGAGCACAAGGGTCATGTGGACGGCGTCGGGCAGCAGAAATTCCGCAACAACAGCGCGACGTCAACAACAAGAAGCCGGAGAGAGATCAGGACGGCGGTCTCGTCAGGACGTGGAGGACGACGAGGCTGAAGGAGGATGATGATGGTATGGCGGAGATACAGTAGTCAGAGGTGTAGTTGATGGCGAGGTCCGAATCTTGCGAAAATGTGGGAAAGAGGAAGCGGGTAAGCGTTCGCTGTGGATTCGTTCGTGGCTTGCCCTCTTGAGGAAGAAACCGGGGTAGAGCTTGGTGGCTCTCGTGCACAGTCAATCAGCAGTGGTAGTGGAGAGGATCTGGACCAGTAACGGGATGACAGAATGTAATGATGATGATGGGTGGCGTTCACCCTCGAGCCCGCGGATTGGATCTGCCTGGACCATACCGTCACTTGAAAAGCCAGCGATCTGGAAAAGCACAAGAACGCAGCGCTTTTCCATCCGCTGCCAGCCTCCGCCTGAGCGGCCCTCCAAGATCCAAGACCCTGAAGATGCGGACAACGGGCGATTGAGGCCTTGTCGCTTGGGTCAATAGGCTAAAATGGCCGTGCTCGGTGGCGCGGAGGCTGTCCGGTGTGGAGAGAAGAAAACTCGCCGGGAGAATGTTCGCAACAGCCAGCTGAGGACCGCAGCAGGACAGCGCACACTCTATAGTGAGAGGACTCGGATTGCGTCAAGAATCAGATCTATGTATTCGTAGAGGGTTCCATGGCACAGCATCACCGGCAGGCGACCAGATCCTATCGTCGTGGCCGAGGATTGTCGATATGCGGAGTCTCCGTGGCAGGACGCCGAGTTCGCGCGAATATAAACAGTGCTCCTTCCTCCGTACTTGTTAGACCATACGTGTGCGCTTGGCCCTATCTACGCGTGCACATTGAGTGACAACGAGCTGTCTTGACAGGCTGCTGGCATCCCGTCGCCACTGTCGCACGGCAAAGCACGGCGATGAAGCCCCAGCGTGGCTGGCATCTTATTGTGGGCACGTCCTTAGGCTTTGCCGGAGAACTCTGATTTAGTGGACCATCGGCGGCCAGGCTAGGCTGGTTAGGCTGTTTAGGCTGCTGGCCTCGGCCATCTCTCGCCCAAAACACCTCTCCACGTCGCTTCTTACTGTATCTTCCTCGCGGCATTGCCACTGCCATTGCCATTGCTTTCTGCTGTCGACTCCGAAACCTTGCCTGCTGCCAGTCATGGAAGGACCTTCACAACGACCTCTGGTTCCCATTCCTGCCACCACAAACACTCATGTCCTCATTGGCCGAGCAAGTGGCTGATGCCGCACTCTCCACATTCACGTCGTTGCCTGAAAAATGTAAGCCTCGCGCGTTGGCTGATGGCAGGAGAGAATGGACTCCCATGTCTGCGGTGGTTCTTCTGGCGCACAACGGAGGGACGCAAGATCTCAGGTGTGTCTCGTTGGCCACCGGGACCAAGTGTCTTTCGACCTCTGCATTGCCCAAGTGCAAGGGCTTGGTGTTGCATGACTCTCACGCCGAAGTCCTGGCGTTACGTGGGTTCAATCACTGGCTACTATCCGAAGTGCAGGAAATGCTGCAAGTTCCAGCTTATCAGTCTTCATATCTCGAACCCTGTCAAGGGACAACTACTCCGTCTGACGAGACTGATTGCCCCCCACCTTACCAACCGCCATTCAAGATAAGAGACAACATTGCAATCTACTTCTTCACCACTGAAGCTCCTTGCGGGGATGCGTCGATGGAGATATTAATGGAGTCCTTCCCTTCTGATGCGGCAGCGCCGTGGCCAGTGGATGGAGAGATCGATGTTCAGCTGCAAGGCCGTGGGCATTTCTCTCTGCTGGGTTACACCCGCCGCAAGCCCGCTCGTGCGGACGCAGAGCCAAGCCTCTCCAAGTCATGTTCAGACAAACTCGCCGTTAAAGAATTCTCAAGCGTCCTTTCGTTTCCAGCCGACCTGTTCATTCAGAAGACCCCCAGTGCCTTCATACGAAGTGTCGTGGTTTACTCCGATCAGTATCACGCCACAGGCTACGAGCGTGCGTTTGGTCGATCAGGTCGTCTATCTAGACTCGACAGCATTGGTCATTTCTTCAATGTCGAACCACTCCCTGTCGAGTTTCCACGCTTCGCCTTTGACAAAAGACGGCAAAGCTCCAGCGCTCTGCCGCAGACCACATCCAAAGTGACAAACATTTCCGCCTTGTTGATTCGCAGGAAGAGGTCAGACAGACCGGACATCGTCGAGGTCCTCATCAATGGCGTGAAGCAAGGCTACAAACAATGGGATGAAAGATCCAGCAAAGCTAGCGTCGTCTGTCGGAAGAAGCTATGGGATCTTGCGCTAAGTATCAGCAGTCTGCTTGAGGCTCACCAGGAAGCCGAACGAATTGCACACACACCACTCTGCAAGATCGAATGGTTGGAGGATCTCCACGGTACGCTTTCGGCGAGGACGTACGACGAAGCAAAATCGTCACGCCTGAGAGTAATTTCCAGAGACCGCAGAAAATGGGTCACCGATGCTCTGGGCAATTGGACCAAGAACAGCGGTGATGGCAACTGGAGCCAGAGTTGCACGCAGCCGTAAGTCTTGCTGATTGCCTGTGAAGAGTATTTTCACTGCGTGCTTTTCCACCAAATCCGACAACTTTTCGTCTCTCATGTTCCGAAATTAGAGCCACGCGGGTGATACCTCCACCGGGGCTGACTCTACCTGCATCGCCTCTGGTTCATTAAGATGATGACTGCTCCCATTCGCCCTTTTGCGGACGAGTCTCGTCGCCGAGCTCGTACAACCCACCATTCTAGAACGGCCGGGTCTGGAGATGGCATGTACCCCTTTGTCTCTCGCAAGATGGGATTTCACAGTGCGAGTTGATCCGTGAGTATCATGCATTTAAGCCCTCGACTGTGACTAAATGCGCATGGTCGAGCACTGATCAGCGGAACAGAATCGCGTCGAGTCGCGAGACGCGTCACAGTATGTATCCAAATGCTTCCGACCATGGAATTGTAATCTATTCGTTGACCGGCTCTGTCTCCACGCGCAGTGCCAGTGTCGTTGCCTATGCGTCAATAACGAGCAGGTGACCTCAAGACTCTGCTATCTCTTCGGACCTCCTCCCGGAGCTATCTCTTCAAGATCCTCCGCATTCAGTTTACGCTTAGAGAGGATCGACTCAATATCATAACACTTGGATTGTATCGCTGTCCAACCAACATGTACTGAACTTACTATGCCAGACTTCACACTCCCCTACTGTCCAGCATCTTCAAAAAGACTGGCTCGACCGGGCTCAAAGTCACACCTTCGGACAACGTCATCGTACCCGACTCTTCGCGCAGCAACTTCACGTGCTAGTCCTCGTGCTCCTCCCATCTCCGATGGAGGATCGAAGAATACAACTCTTGCCCTAAAACAGGTAATCATAGCTCACGCCAGTAAATGCCGACAGTTTCACCAAACCCGGTGCAAGGAAGGTAATTATCAGAGCCCCCCCCCCGCCAGTGTCTCGTCGAAAGCCGAGGAAAGCGTAGAAGAAGAAGTTGAGCGCGCCATCGAACAAGAGAGCTGGGGTGGTCTTGATCACTATATTAAGGATGAGGCGGTCACGAAGGAAATGAGGCGAAGCGTGGAGATCCTAGGATTGACACCGACCCCGTCTATTCCGAGGATTGTGCAGCTGGCAGAAGACGAAGCAGAAGACGAAACTGTCAACAAGCTGACGGCAGAAGACGTGCCCACAAAGTTCTATTCTCATGTCTCATGCAGATCATACAACGGAGGAGCGTCCATCGGCGCGACCATTACGATCCTCGTGAAGGCCTATCCTCATTTCACCGCCTTCTGTACCGGGCTGCAAGCGCAATACGATAGCTTGCCAGGGATGGTTCTGCTCCGAAGACGAGAGCCCAGACGTTGGTTATTCCAAAGTGGGATTCTCGGAGCAAACATGCGCTGTCAAGCGGCAATCGGTGGGGAGGCGTTTGTCAAAGGATGCAGGCCAGGAGATACAGAGCAGGCATATCTGGAGTTTCTTGACTTCATGGCGCTGAAGGCGACGCGTGATGTCGAGCGGGCGGCCCAGGCAGCAAAGAAGAGACTTGCGCTTGTCAAGGCGATGCGCAAGTGAGCGGCGGAGTACGCAGTCGAAGGCCGAAAACGAGCGTTCCCTGAGGTTCATGTGCCCGATGCTGTCGATGTTCATAGATGTGTGGATAAATTCTTCTGACCGTGTATCGAAGCCGCTGTACGCTCATCTTGTGGTTTATTCTATCCCATTCTAATTTATGCCTTGCCTTTTGTGCGCGTAAGCATCATTTCACTGCTCATACCTCGTGACCTCGTCGGCCTTGGCCATACAATCATCCAACGTCCGCCAAAACTTGTCCAGATCCAGAGTTCTCGGAATCCTCACGCCCTGGCCATTCGCCGGCTTTGTAATGACCGTCCTTCCAACCTGTTCGCCTTCCAAAAGGACATCGACGTCCCAGCGCTCTTCACCACTGTCGTCAAACTCGACTCGGATGTTGGGATCTGGATGATGACTCAAAATCGCAGCCACAGCGAGCGGATCATGCAAGGGCGGCCCGTCGGTCAATCCAAACACTTCGGCATAGGTATGGGCGAAGAACATGAGCAGCTCATTGAACATCCTCCTGAGCCTCGTCGGTCCCTTGACGCCATTTAAAAGCATGCCTTGTATCTTTGGCGTGGCATATGCTTGGTGTGTCACGTCCAGCGGGATGAGCGTCGTTTTGGGTCTTAGAATCGGGTTTTGAAGCAGCGCGCGAGCGGACTCGGGGTCAGCCCAAATGTTGAACTCTGCAAATGGAGTGCGGTTGCCTGAGCGAGCATGAGTGTTGCCACCAGCGTCAAGGTAGGGCTGGCCCATCTTGGAAGGGGTAGAAGAAATTAGCACCGGCTCTGAATAAGAAAGGGCCGGGTCAAAGAGCATCGGTTTGACGACATTCAACCGGTGAAGGATATGGAACGATCTCAGTCATCGCAGACAGAGTTCGGACGTAGGAAGAAGACTTACTGAAACATGGGTAAAGTCGGAGCCGATGGCGCCGCCCATGATGGACAGTCCAGCAATGTGGTCTGCGAGGCTGGGGAAGGCACTGAACAACAAAGCGATGTTGGTCAGAGGCCCCGTGGCCACAAGCCATGCCTTGCCTTCTGGCTGGGCAAAGAGGGCTTCTTTCATCTCCAAGATGGCGCTGCAATGGGTCAGTGCATACCGGCGTGGCTCCGGGAGCAGGTCCGTCCCGGCTAGTCCGCTGGCTCCGTGGATATCAGAAGCAGTGTGCACCGCCCGACAGTATGGCCTTGAGGAGCCGGGGAAAACGGGGATCTCGGGTTTTCCGATGGCTTCCAGGACACTCAGAGCATTGGCTGTGCATTTCGACAGCGGGGCGTTACCGTGCACTGTGCTCACTCCGAGGAGGTTGAGGGAAGGGTGGTATGCGGCGAGGAGGATGGCACAGGCGTCCTAAGTAGCTTCTGTAAGGCTCTGTGGTAGATGGCGCGGAGTAGGGTAATTATTATGCTGGAGACGGACGACTCACATCATGACCTGTTGGTGGCTATGAGCATACTCGGCGCGGAGGGACCGGCGCTGATGTAGACCTACCCGGATCGCAATCGAGCCAGAGCGGGATCTTTGCGTCGTCGACGCCCATGTTGCGGCGGCGGTCAGAAGATTCTTATCTACAGTGCTATCACCACTGACTCCTCGATGCCGGCGGCGAAGAGGCCCTGATATAGACCGAAAAAGGCAAGTGGCCCGACACACGCTTCTCCAACAACTCGAAGTCGCCATCCTTCGCTTCGCTCGCTCCTACTCGCCGCCTCCTCGCGAACGCAGCCTTTCCACGCCCACCAATCACGCATTGACACACCTCTCGACAGCCCTTTCTGTCGTTGAAACCGGTGTGAGCAAATCTCTGGTGCCCTACCGCCCCCCTGCATTGCCAGCGTGGCCAGCGGGAACGTCAATTGATCAAGTACAAAGCCGGACGCCATGCTCCCTCGCAGCGTGGTCCTGCTATGACCGCCTCAAGTTCCTCTCCTTCGAGACCGCCCTTTCCCACCATCGCGACCAAGGCCTCTTCGACCGCCCAGTCCTCTCAACTGACCGCCGTCGCAGACAGCAGGCTCACCTCGACCTCGCGTTCGGCCTCTCAGAGACCCCCCCATGCCAGACTGCGTCAAGATGCGCCCGTTCTCGACCCAACGTCGGAGAGGGCGACGTTGTCCCTGATCAGGAGGACGTTGGTGGCGGATGGGAGTAATGGGGCAGACACACGGCTGTCGCCGGCGCCGATTGAAGGAATCTTACCTCCACTTACCAGTTCCAACGACGTAGATGTGCAGCTTTATTCCATCGTCGCCATCGTCATCAAGGACTTTGTGAATTCGTGGTACTCCAAGATCACCCCAGACAGGGCATTCGTGGACGAGGTCATTCAGATCATTGCTCACTGCAGTCGCGCGTTGGAACAGAGAATACGACAGGTGGATGTCACGGAACTGATATTGGATGAGCTGCCGGTCCTGGCGGAAAGACATATTCACGGTGAGCAGAAGACCGATGGAGAGGACTGTCGTCTCCGGTGTTGACAGCTTTTCCCGTACAGCCTACCGCACGGCGACCACCGCCCAAGCCGCTCTGCAGTATGGGGAAAGTCCCCGACGAATCTATCACGCCTTGAACCCACATCCAGCGCTCGACCCCTCGCTCCCACCCGAACAGCAACAGGTCTACGAGTCGGCCTATCGACAACTACTCATCCAGGGGGCACTGGCAGTGCTCCTTCCAACCGAGGACCTGGCGAACGCATGTCTCAGAACGTTGGTGGGCGACATCATCTCCGACCTGATCCTCGGACAGGCACTCGCGCAGAAGCTCTGTCAGCCATGGTTTCTACACGGCATCGTCTCCAAGGTTGTGGAGCTGGTGACATCCCGTCATGCACAGTCCACCGAGGACAGGAATATCCTCCAGCCCGACGGCCGCCAGAGCCGGCTGGAAAAGTTTGGCCTATTATCTTCCAATATGCCAGCTCAGCAGGGTAATTCGTCAGACGGACACCAATCATCGCTTAGCGCATGGTGCTGGAGACTGCTTCAGTACGCTTTCATCGCATATCAGTCTGCGCGGTTTATTCTCGTCGGTCTGGCCCACGCGCACCACCTGCCCCGGAGAAGCCGCCATCATCAACTGGACGGCTCCACTGCGTCGCCGTCCTCAACGAAGCCGCCCCTCTCGCCCACAGGGCACGCATCGGACCCCGGTGCTCGATCCCCGCGCGCAGTGATCAATTACAGGTTCTTCTCCTGCATGTCTGCCGTGCTCGATTTGACGGTCCGCATGCCGTGGCTGGCAAGCTCATTGGGGTTCTGTCAGCACATGTTGAGCACGGGCCCGGGCAACTACGGCACTGCAAATTCCACCTTGGACAAGTAAGTGACCCATCTCCTTTTCTCTCGCATCGGTCCTCAGCCTCGCCTATTGCCCGCAACTTTTCGCAATCGTCCGTGCTGTCGCACGATGGACCCGGGGCTCGGTAAGACCTGAATCCCTCCACCCCTGGGTGCTGCATGAAAAGCTGGTCATCTGATAATGTCTGAGCCATTGTGAGCCAATGGTCCCGGATATCAGCCTGTGTGGGATTCAATGCTGTTGTTCGTCATCCTCGCTGTGAATCAGGAGGGTGTGGGTTTCACCGTATCGGCCAATCGCAGCCGTTACCTGTCATGACGGTAACGCTACCGTATTGTCAGAACCACGGATACGGGCGCTGATTGGACGGACTTCACCTCTGGCGCCTTGCCCGATGCAACTGGTTTGGGTCGGCCTGCTCTTGGGCTGGTGGGCATGGACCGCCTCTTCTCTGCTGGTTGGAGTGTGGTTGCTCATCTTGTCGTCCTCGGTACGTCAGCGCTACCCTCGACAAGATCGAACCATCTCGCCGATCATCAGAAAAGAGATCATTTGAACCGTCGACAGAAAAAGCATCAAGGATTTGGGCGTTCGGCCAATCCAGGCCCAGGATTTATTGGGCATTTCTCGCTTATTGGAAATGGCTCCAAACGTTCGAACAAGGAGGGCGACATGGATCGGCCCCGCCCTTGTTTCCCTTCTCCGTTGCCATTTCCCCTCTCGGAATCAATTCAAAAAGGCAGAGGACCAGACTTCGACCAATTGTTTGTCTCACAACGCCCTTTGGCCCTTCGCCTGGCCATTGAATCAGCCATGGATTCCAACCATAGTTTCAACCTGGACAGGACAATATCCGACCAAAAGAGCCATTTTCCCAGATCAGTCGCCAATGAAACGCCTCGCTTGGATGGAATTTTCGAAAATATGGCCGTTTGGGCCTACTATTGGTTGCCGGCGCCATCTTCACCCCAAGCGGCCTGCTGGTCTGATGAATGCGGCCTCCCACTTTCCTTCGGCGGGTGTCGTCGGCTGCCTCCGGCACGTGCCGATTGCAGTTGAACTCAACCATGATAATGGCCCTCCAGACATTATTCTTTTTACGTCACAAGAGTGTTACATCCCCAAATACTGGGTTGATAACCTATCCTTGCACAGAAGACGTTATCAATCAGACCTGTCAACCATGCGATCTTTAGACGGCCAGGAATCCTGTGCTACCCCCGTGCGAGGTGGACAAGGAAACTAGTTGGGTCTCCAGCATCCAGACACCCTGGACTTACCGACTTCGGCTTGGGCATTCTTCTGCACCCTCGGCGGCAGCAACTCCACCCCAACCTAATTTTCTCTGCAATTGGCGCTTCGAGACCCAAAACAACTCGCTGCACAGCAATTGATGGTGGACACCTCGCACCACACCCCGAGTCCTCCATCATTCTGGCCGAAGATTTGATGACCCTTGATCCTAGTTTCAAGGACTTCGAATACGCTGCATGCTGCTTGCAGGAGAACTAGTCCCGACTTGCCGTTCACGCTTCACTTCAACCCACTCTTGCCTCTTTTTCCTGGGCTAGAGCTGCGCCTGGTGCATTGGGCGCTTTTCATGCATTTTCCATGGTTCTCACCGGCCCGGACCAACAACGTTTGGGCTTTCTCTGTGCAAAGAACCACGCCAGCGCCAGTCCTGTGAACACATGCTCGTCTGCATGCTCTCCGTATACCCTTTCCGGCACAGCCTCCGTCTTCTGAGCCCCGACCGTCGGCCTTTTGTCGCGACCGATGCAGTGCGACCTCGTCAAAGTCGAGCGGACAAGGGTCACGTGGAAATGGCATGGTTGGGAAGCGTTGGGCACAAAGGGATGAGCGGTGATGGGCGACGAGGAGGCAAATCGGGCACACACGAAGGAGGTGACACACAACCGAGCGTGGAAGGATCGTTTCCAGAGCCTTGCGTCACAGGAGACACCGTGATCCAGGCAGCGATGAGGTGTCGGCCAGACAGGCTCCCTAGAACGACAGGCCCAGGAAACTGAGCAGCACAGTTTCGCCGCCTCCAGCTTCGCCATCTCGCACTGCTTTCTCACAAATGCGAAATGTGCTGGGTTACAGTCTTTGCTAACGTCCGTCTTGCTACAGATTCTTGTATCACACCCTCTCGACTCGCCTCTTCTCAGCGGCACTGATTCCACCTCTCCTACTGCAGATTCGTGTCCTCATCTTCCCCAACAACAGCCTTGGTCCGCCTCCTCCACCTCCCCCTTCACCTGAAGAAGCCCGCCAGATCCGTTCCAAAGCCGCCTCCGACATCCTCTCTCTGATACCCCAACCAGTAGCCCGAACATTTTTTGCCACCCCCAGCGATGGTGGGGTTGAGAACGAAACTGAAATGATGCGAGAGGAGATCGAGGAGAGGCTTTTGGGATGGATCGACGACGCCGAGATGAACAAGTACCTCGTTTATGGCATCTTGGAGTACGTCGTTCTCAAACTTGTGCCCGAAATGAAGGACAAGACGCCGAGCGAACTTCTGGCCGAGAGGGGTGTGGATATGGTCGAATTCCAGGAAGTCGAAGTGACGGAGAAGAAGGTGAATGGTGCCTGAGCGGTGTCAAAAGTCGAGGGATACAGGATCAATCACAGTCATGTTCCAGGTACGAGAAATGAGAATCTATCTAGTCCTGTGGCTTTTAATTTCTCCTCTGCTCCGCGTCCAGCGCCCGTCACTGCACAAGCTTTTGCATGGTCGGAGCTGAAGGAGTTAGCATTGTTGCAGTTGTGATGGTGTGTTGTATTGTGTACAGTCCCTAAGCAACCCGTCTTTGATGCTTTGATGCCTGCTCTGCTCATCCACCTTCGTAAACACTCATCTGCTTTGCATTCGTGTTCCGCTCCAGTTTGATCACACTGTTTTCACTTCACTTTGAGATGTTTTCCTTCCGACACACACTCTCCCCCCCTCTTCTGTTCGGTCTGCTTTGCTCTCGTGGTCGTCCCACAATCTCCAAGGACCAGGAAGTCCGTGGCTTGGTGTCCTCCCTTTTCCATTCCCTGTCCTCGACGAGATGGCTGATTCCTGGGACTGAAAAACAGTGTAGGAACCGCCCGACTCGTTCGTCACAGACAAACATCAACCCTTGTCTTTCTCTCTTTCGGAATCTGCAAACAGCCTTCTCCTCCTCTGCGTTTCGATCGGTTTTTTGTCTTGAGTCGGATCTTCCGCCCCCCGCGACCTCGACGAAAAAGGTCACGATGGGGAGAGAAAGAAGAAGGGACGAAAGGAAGGAAGTGGATCCCATGGTTCAGTCAGACATGCGACGCAAGACGGATGAGAAATCGAGGAGAGGGAGAGGAAGGGAATTTACGGGCGCCCCAAATAAAAAAATTGGATGGGAGCATGCATTGTCAGGCATGCGTGATATGGACGACTCTGCTGCTCGCTTTCTTAATATGGGCCGGTGGTTCTCCTCCTTTGCGTGGAACTCTCCCGACCGCAGGCTGCGAAGGTACCAATACTGAAGGGAAGCGCTTGGAAAGGCAGTGGAGTTTCTCGACCTTTCCTTTGGGCACGTCTGTGAAGGGCTGACTGACCATCTAACGAACGGGGGAGACGGATAGGTCAATCGAGGAGGGAGTGAGTCAGTAACATGTGAGTCCCTTGCTTTCCTCTCCTCTACTCTACTCTACTCTCTTCCCTTCTGTCGTGCTCAGTCGTTGATCATCCATCACCCTCCCTCACTTTTCGTCACGCTTGGGCGAGTGATCGACAAGTTACTGGGAACGTAGGTGTAGGTTACTTGCCAGGTTGGCTCGATGTCTATGTTGTCCCTACCATGATCGGCGAGAGGGGAGGGTGCTCTCGCTCGATGAGCTGATCTCTTCCACTCCTCTCCTTCTGCTTCTCCCTCTCCCCTTGCCCTGCCCTTTCCTTGTCTGCTCGACCACTTGCTACTTGTCATTTCGGTCCCTACCTACCCTCTAGGCTGTACCTAGGAGGTTCTCACGTTATTCGTACCGTCTTCGCGACAGAATATTCAGTCTGCTCGAAGACGAAGACTGTATACACTCGATACGCTCGTGCGTACGTACGCAAATACGAACTTACGAGGTAGCAAGGACCAGGTCCAGGTCCAGGTCCCGGCGGGGACAATTGGGACGGCTTGCGGCTGGGAGTCAGGTCCGAAGGATGCGCCCGCTCCTAATTGCTGGAAACTGCGCCCACCCGCCTCAGCGTCTCATCGCCTCCGCGTCGCATGTTCGCATGGGCTTTACGAGAGAGAAATGTCTCCATTGAGCAATCCTTTGGGCGGCGATTTCTGGTCCTCCCTTGACCGCTGAAACGTCTTGGATTTCGATCACCGTTGTTTGCTGCCCCCTTTGAGGAAAAACCGGTCCCCTGCTCTTCCTCGACACAACTATTTCCCCTTCATCTGTTACGCCACCGGAGCGGGAGAGGCGTCGCTCAATGGCCAAGGTGCCTTTCATGCCAACCATGCCATTATTGATCGGATAAAGTCAGAAAGGGGTGGCCGGCGGATGCGGAAGTTGCAAAGACCATTTTGTCGGTTGTCGTTGCCCGACGTGGTCAGTGCAAGTGAAGAAATGGATACGAGAGTAATTCAAACTGAACTGGAAAAGCCTCGATCAATGACAGCGAGATTATTCTTCCCAGAGGGCAACAAGTGGCTCCTAAAGAGCTCGACGTTGAAGAACGTGAGGGATATGATCGACTTTGCACATGCTCGTGTCTTTGGTGATGATAGACCTGTGGTGCTAAGGTCAATGCTTCAACATATGACGATGTCCATCACTCTCTGTTGTGCCTCCATTTGAACTCCCTGTATGGACCGAACGTTCTTTCATTGTTATGCATGGCATGTAGTCCTCCGTTCGTTTTGCCGCCTCCTCTTGCTCTGCTCTGCTCTGCTATGGTGTTTTCCGGGATTCTCTCGTCGAGCTTTGAGCTGAAGCCCGACACAAGGCGCCCGTTCGCGCCCGTACGAGTCTTTCGTTTCGCTGAAATGTTGTTACCGACCAGGAGGTTCGCTTGGGTTTAAGCTCCTCTCAACCGTCCCGCCGGGTACACGTCTTTGCTGAGTGTGTCTGCTATCTGGCTGTCAGTGGGTCTGTCCGGAAGACTTCAGACACAAGTGACACAGTTGCGATCCTTGGTTTGAGAGACAGAGACACCATTGTTCAATGTCCACGGGGACAGGAGACCTGGTGGCCCAGCTCGGTCTTTGGTCGACAAGCGCAATCTCTTCTTGGTCTCAGGGAAGATTAGTTCTCTCCCAACTCTGGGCAGTGCGCCATTTGGTACTTTGTCGTGCCATCTCCACTGCCCTGCCATCTTGTATCTCGTGTTACTATTAATTGTGCGAGCCCAAAGTCCCCCTGCTACCGATGCGAGGCTGGCGGCGTTGCCATTGGTAAAGTGTCATACCAAATTGACTTTTACGGTCCATTTGCCATTGCAGCGCCGCGATTGGCGAGGCTGACAGACACATACTGAGCGTTTCAGCTCGTTGGAGCCCCCAATCGACACCCTTTTGGGCTTTGACGATTGCTCTTTGGACAGGACTTACAGCGTCCCATTGCTCTTCGCTGGTCTCTGCAAATGGAGTACATAGGTGGGAAACCATGTCTCGCCAATGCTGTACTGACCATGGAGACTTGGGCTACGTACCGCACGAATACTGTAGCTCGAGGAACTTCCAGCAGTCCCGCAGTGGGAACAGTCTGACCTCGACGTCACCTGATACACAATACGAGTGGACGAGGCACGTCCAGTCATGTAGCAGATCGACCACTGTGCCATGACATTGGTACAAACGCCGAAGTATCTTTTTCTCATCCGTGTCTCGAACGGACTTCTCCCTGCCATCGAGCAGACCCTCGGCTGGCCTTGGAAACTGGTGGTGGGGCCCTTATGCTATACTCCGTAATTCCCAGATTTTCCACCGGCATCCGATGTAGAAGCGAAGTTGGGCACTATTCGTGGACTGTTCTCGACTCTGACGGAACGCCGGCATGACAAGAAAATAAGGATAGAGATCTAGACTGGGATGGTCGAAGCGTGGGGGACGGAGCACTTGAGTCCAGGGAACAAGGATGGATGGTGAACAATCTCAAACAATGCCAAAAGCAGAACCATGGCCTGCTGGGTTGGAAGGACTAGGAGACGGCCGTGGTCTCCCCATCGAGGACGTAGAGCCCGTCAGCGACGCCATTGGCGTTGATAGTCACCCCCGCGGAAGGGGGCAGTTGTGCGCCCTGTCATATCATAGGTGTTGGTCTTTCTTCGCAGAGGGTGTGAGATGCCGTCCCCTTCCACGTCCCCCGCGACTGCATTGGGTTTTCCTGATCGCGCATCTCGCGCCCTCCTCTCCTCTCCTCTCCTCTCATCCGCGGCCCAGTGGTAAATGCTCCACGAAGCAGCACCGTCACCTCTGGGTGGCGGATACTGCGTCGTCGGTTCTTGAAACCGGCTTCCACACCCGCGAGCTTAGTGACTGGAACAGGAGTACGGGGAGAAGATTGACGACGGAGATCCGTGAAGCTGAACAAGCCTTCTCAACACTTCTTGCCCCGGTTGTCGACGTTGTTCGCTTTCTTCGTGGATGTTAGTAGTCACTGTACGCATGTGTGAGATCGACAGGCACTTCGCCTGCATACATACTTGTACGAGGAAGCCTGAGCCTGGCAACCCTTGGAAGGCGGCCCCCGATTGCCTTGCGAGCCTCACTTTGTTCCCCGAGATTTTCGCAAAGAGAGTTTCACACTCCGAAGTGTAGCGTGTGATCGCCAGGATCGGCGACATGTCTCGCCTCGACGTCGGGACAAATTTCTGCACAGTTCTTTTGGACGTGCGTGTTAATCATTGCTATCTCAGAAAGCCTCCCAGGTGCTTGCGCTGTGGTTGTGTATGTTCCCCGAAGCCTGCGCTCTCCGGCGCCATGCTGGCAGCTGCGCCGTCCAAAAACAGCACTATTTGGTGGTACAGCGCGCCCCAGGTGGCCATGAATCTTCATCAGTGTCAATCTCGCTTCTTTACGCGTCGCTGCATTCAAGGACATGACAGGCTAGTGGTTGTGAATGGTCAAAGGTCCCTAAAATGAGAGGAAGAAGAGAAGTTGTACACCATCGACCCCGACCATATCCCGACCACCACTCTCATCCCCTGTACACCCACCCTGGGCACAACTACCCAGATCCTCGCCGCACTTATAAAGAGAAAAGCAAGCCAAATAATTCTGTCGCGTATTGGTGTAGGCGTCAGACATGTCCACCGGAGCGGACAAGAAAAGAAAGGCAGTTGAAACCATAACCAACTCCCCCACATGAACCCTAGTCGCTGGCCAGCATACTCCCTCTCTCTCCCTCTCTCTCTCCTTTCCACATATACATGCCTTCGTACTAGAAAAAGGAGATTTGCCACGAGGCTGGGGTACTGTCTATGGCGGTGTCGTCGGCAGTCGTAGACCGGTGGTGTGGCTGGAACCAAGAGAATTCGTAGAGCCAACTTTGCTCTCTGAGTCCGAAGCTGTTTCTCGTGACCGAGGATTGGAAAACAAACGCAACTCCTGGATCATGCTCTGTCCCCGGGTTCGCTGGTAATGGATCCTGATGAAGAGATCGTCACGCCCCTTCGTGTACACTGTTCTTCAATGCTCAACGCTGTTCATAACCAAAGGACTGTGGTGAGTATCGCTGTGTGATAAGTACTTCAAGGGATAGTTTCGAACGTAAAGAGGAAATGATCCAACAAATGTGTGACCAGAAGTGGCATGCTCAGGTATGCACTTAAGTGGAAATGCCGAGAATAGTCCTCTTCTTGGAGATGCGAGGACTGTCCATGATGTCGATTGGGTGCATACCGCCGGGAAGAATTGGCGCAGCTGGCCGGAGCAGTTTCATCTTCTGCATCAGTTTCCCAATGGCTAGGTAGTCGTCCGGCTCCGCCACAGTCGGGTTCTGTTCCAGTAGCGTTTTGATGGCATGCAATGCTCGAATGTTTTCATCTTCCGCCGGTGAAGCTGGCACACTGACAGGTGAGGCATCGGCAGACCGAGGCAGCGGGGGAGGCTGCATGGACGAAAAACGTACTTGCTCAGGGTAATGGATGTCGGGAACGCTCTTGTGTCGTTTCATCATCTGTCGAGGGTCAATGGCAGTTGGACGAGGCATTCCTGGCCCGGCGACCGCTGCCGTCAAGGAGCGCACGGGCAGTGCCTGACGACTGCTACCGGGTGAAGATGGGCGCGAACCAGAGGCATGACTCGAAGCGTGAGAATAGGTTTGACTCCGTTGGCGGCTTGTAGCTCCGAATCCATCTTCTACACCCCCGAGTAGTTCCATGTCTTCCTGGTCCCCGCTCCCTGTTCGTGACGATGAAGGTGACAAGACCGACTCTGCAGTTGCTCCCCCCGGATGGTCCTTGAGCTCTTCGTCTATGGCGGATGAAGCCTCGAAAGTGTTCTTCCCCTCTCCAAAATCGAAAAAATCCTGATTGCTTTCAATCTTGATGTCGGTTTCATCCTCGTGTTCTTTGATCGCTGACATGGGCGGCGATACAAGACCACTCGAGGATGTAGGCGACCCGTCAAGGGGTGTTTGTGTGAGCGAGGTTGTGCTGGAGTCCAACAATGCGGAATCGGCGTCCGTCTTCGTTGCGACGAGACGGTTCTTGCGCTTAAAGTTCTCAAGCCAGTCGGTGCTCGAGACCACTGCTTGGTCACTCCTGCTGAATGAGAATACTTGGGCCTGTTTCCGAAGATCCTCATCTGTGAATGCAAGCCCTTTCCGTTGCTGGTTTTTGACCCAGTTAGTGAGGGTCTTCTCAAAGTCCGGTAGTTTCGCCTTGGATTTCTTGCCCGGACTGGCACTCTCCTCCTTCGGCTGCGGATTCATGTACTTGTCACGCTGGCGAAGGATTTTCGACACCGTGCTACACACTGTCAGCCCACGACAATGACCCAAGAGTGCGACAAGCGTACCTCCTCTCCACATTAAACTTAGCTAGGCAAGGTCAGAGTCGGCCAGGGAGGAGAACAGGAACACTTACCTCCGATCTGGGTCTGCTTCATGGTCGGGTTCTGCTCAGCCTCGATACACATCTGACGGCGTTCGTCGTCGGTCAACTTGCGTCGAGACGTAGACGTTTTGGCGCTCGTTGGCGTCATGTCTGACGCCGTGCTTGCCGACAATGGAGTTTGCAATGGTCCAGCAGGTAAAATGGGAGTCGTATAACTCGGCTGGGGTTGACTCGCTAGCATACTCGGCCATAATCCGCTATGAGGCATGATTAGCGGCGGTGGCATTTGTGCGTGAGACGCGGCAAATGGCCCAGGTCGTGGCAGGGCATACGCCGCCGGTTCCATGGGCATCGGCGCGGTGTGGTGATAATCGAACTGAGGGAATTCGTGCATCGGCGACATGGTTGTCTGAGGGCTCGAGGAGTAGCCACCTGGGACACTCATCCAGCTGCTCTGGCTGTAGCCAGAGTGGTGTGAGTCCTGGTGCTCCGGAGGCATATTCAACAAGGCCTGCATTGGTGTTCAGGCCTCGGGGTGGTGCTGTGTTGATCCAGGAGCCGATCTGATTCGGTGATGCATGCCAATGACCTGGGTGAACGCTACTTCACAATGCAAGTACCCGGCGGCTCTGGACGGCGGGTTTCCACAACCCCAAAGCCTCGAGACCTTCAGAGAAAGAAGGTCTAGGCACAAAGGATTGTATGGGATCGGACTGACATGAGCAGTGTCCACCTGAAGTCAAACTCGGAAGGGACTGAGGAGCATATGATAAAGAAACAACCTGTCGAGGACGGGATTGTGGAGAGGTGCAGGTGGTGCGGAGCCACGGTTGATACTTGTGCAAGCCCAGACACTCTGCAGGCGGGACCGACGAATTGAGGAGGCAATATCGGACGGGGGTGCTTTAGACCGGGGCAAGGACAGGCTCGAGAAAAGTCTCGGACCAGGGCTTGCTTGGAGGCGCGAGGGGGGAAGTTGGGCCTGCAGGTGGTTGAAGCAGGGCCGCTGTATGGCGGTTTCTGATATCACTCTTGACTCGTTTGGATTGCGATGCTGCAAAGAGCGTGAAGGTCCTCTCGCTTGCCTGTGCTCGAGGAACCCGGCAGCAGGCTCTGCCTCGAGGGCCACTGAGGGAAAGTGTAGATTATGCTTTGAAGGGGTCGTTCCGCAGGGGAGAGCTTCCGACTTGCAACTGCAGCTGCAGTTCTGCAGCTAAAACGTCAGGGCGGTACTCGAGCCTATGAAGCAGAGGCCTAGCGGTAGTCCGCGAAAGGAACGGGCCTACAGACCTCTTGCCGATTAGTACAGATTGGCATGGAGGGGAGGGGAAGCTTGGGCTGGTTAGGGCATGAACAGGGCTTCGGCCGCCAGGGATGTACACAACGTTTTGCTAACCCTTCTTCGTCGCCTGGACCCGCCTTCTCAACAACCCCTGCCACGCCACCAAACTTGTCCCCCCGTCGTTTCGACAGTGGTCGGGAGAAATTGGCCGTTTAGTCCTGATCGCCGCCCGAAAAGGATGGGTCGGACGTGCCGCAGATCCTAGGCTTTGCGACGAGGGGGAGGCCGAGAACGTGGTCGGCAAAGGAGTTCAAGGTCTGCTGGACGGAACGCTCGATTCACGAGAGTTGAGAACTGCAGGAGTCAGAAAGATAGACAGCGAAATGGACGGGGGAGTCGTTTGTACAAATGTAGACTCGCTCTTGTGACACTAGGACCATGTTGGATCCGTCCCATGTCCTGCGTCTTTCCATACAAGAAGGACTCGAGCTCTGCAATGCCCCACGCTGCTCGCAAAGCAGTCGGGGCGTCGAATTACATGCAGACATAAATGGACGATGCAAAATACTGTGCGATGAGTCGCCGTAGCCTGAGCAATAAAGGCTATGGCGCTCCGCCTAGCCTCGTCCCTATCCTTGGGCGGTCCGCTGCCTACCGAGCAGTGACGCGGGGCGATCTTAGAGCCACAGTGATCATTTGGCCCAGAGGATCTCCCATCTGCGCAATCGCATGGCTTCAAATGTACAGACGAGGAGTACATTGCAAGGGACTGGTCCTGGTCGCCGTGGCGTCAGCCACTCAAGGTTGGGTTCTTCTTGGGCGACCCTGGCCATTTGGTATCGTACAGTACGGGCAAAGGACATGACGATACGACCCAAGCCAGAGGACGTATTTTTGTCTTGTGTATGATCTGCTTTAGCCGTGGGGGGAAGCCAGACTCTGGAGATTTACCGGCCGAATCGAGTTCAAATATGCTTTAGGCGGGGCGTGGGTCACAGGCCGTGGTGGGCAGATGAAGGTTGGTTGGTGAGTGGTGGGTGAGTGGTAGGTGAGTTGTAAGCGAGTCATGAGGCAGTGAGGAGAAAAAGAGAGCAAGGGCAGCTACATCCTCCATGCCATGCAGCGATAACTGGCTGGCCGTGCCCTACACCTGCTCCACCACTCCGCGCCGCGAAAGAAGCCAGAACCCATTCGTGTAGAAATGTAGAATTTCGTCCGAATATGGCGGCGCCAGGGACAATATGGAGCGATAAGGCAGGGGAACCAACAGGCACTGCGAGACACCGCTGGGCGTCATGGTTGGCGGGAAGGGAAGGCGTCGGCGGCAAGAAAGGGCTGAAGGACAAATAAAAAAGTAAGGTATTGACGTAGCCCAGTGGGTCTGGGCAGGTCTGAGACGCTCCCAGTCTGCTTAAACACACCCAAAGGGGCAGGGCCTGAGGACTAGGTGAGGATGGAGAGTCGATCATCATGTTACCGCCATGTGCTGCAGGAATTACCTCAGAGAGATGGCAGTGCATCTCGGGTTGAAGATGAAGTTGTCCTGTATGGACATGTCGTATGTCACCAAGGGCTCATGCACCCTTCAAGTGATCTTGACCGTCACTCCCAGACGAACATGGCCAGAAGAAGTCCATCGCTGCGCGGTTTTTCGACTTCCCGATGCCCTGCTGTATACGGAGTGACCCCGTACCGTTCTATGTACCACCCGCAACTCGCGCATCGAGGCCGCACACCTGAACCCTCCCTCAACTGTTTCCTCCGTAGCTACTTTCTTGCTTCACACGGTAAGGTTTGCAAGGTCGGGATACTTTATTTCTAGCTGGAGAAGCGAAACAGTAATGTTACTACTTCCTCTTTCTTTCTAGGCCTCAAACATAAGGTTTACACAGGCGCTCGCGCTGGACCGAGTACCTGATCTCGTGAGCCTGAAGATGCGATAGACTCGGCGATGCTCCGGACGCCGCGGTGGCGTACTCGTAGTTAGAGAGTGGGAGGCCATGGTGCAGGACGAAATCAGCACTCGAGACCTTGCCCTCTACGCTTCCGCCCGGAGCACCTAGACGATATACCAGGCGCCCTCGCACCGTCATGCGCACACTTCTGCTTCGGTTCAGTAATTCGAGAGAACCACGCAAATGTGAAATCCGAAGAGGAGTTGTTCAGACGTCTGCGGGCCCAGCGTCTCCCGCTTAACCAAAAGTGACACACACGTTTGACAGAAACCCTGCAGGTTGGCGCATGCTGCCACGGCATGAACACAGCCATTAGCGGGTGGTGGTGTGCAACCCTGGGAAGTTAGAACTCATCGAGCTTGACTTGCCCAACATGCTGCGCCCAGAACCTGCGTGCCGCAGCCACCGACGTCCTCTACGCTTATGGGAGGCCGGGCAGACCCTCCATCAACAGATGTTTTTCATCCACATCTGCCCTACGTGGCCATTTATGCAGTTCAACGGCACGGTTTTCTGGTCTAGGGTTGTGTCGCATTGTCTTTGCAACTCGTGCTCAAAGCTGCCTGCAAGCCTTAGTTTGACAGCGGAGAATTGACCGTTGCCCTCATGCCAGGGCAGACCACTAACTTCAAGCCACCGTGCACAGTACACCCCCTGCTGACAGCTCCGTGTTCGAGCGGTCGTTCATATTCTGATCCACTTCATCTTCATTGGGACACTGGTGCCGCCGTAAGTTGTCGGGTTGTGTCAGAGCCCAATAGATTTTCTCTCCTCTCGATTCTATTCTCTCATCGAAGACATTTGGCATTCCTTGCTGCCTTTAGTCATTTGGCAGCTTTGAAGGGCACAACGTCTCCATGAATCAAGATGATAGTATCGAGCTATTACCGCTGCGCTGGACGAAATTGACCGAGTGCAAGGTATGGAAGATGAGGTGGATGGAGTTAACCGCTTCAGGTTCAAATTCTCGTCTTCGAATAGCGTGGGCGGCTCGAGCATGCGGTGCTTTCATCCGTCCTGCATCTGACTTTTTGGAGGTAGACTTGCAGCAAGCGAGATGGGGGAAGTTCAAAGCATCGGCACGGTCCTTTTCATACACTTGGTTTGGCCAAACAACCATGGCCCCTGATGCTGATCGAACAGCTAGGGATAATAGGGCTCGAGATCCGACGACGCGGGGATGGCGGGAGGGTCAGCTTCTAGCCTTGTTGGGCGGGAAAGGGGTCCGTGGGCGACGGCTTCAAACCTTGCAGCAGCCTCGATCCTCTACTGCAACGTCTTGGATTGCTGATAGGCCTATGAGATTATCAAGCTGAAACAGAAGACCAAAGCGACAATGATCATTTTTTGATAATGGTGACTGAGCGAGCAGACGTGAGAAAGATGCGGATCAAAATGCTAGAAAGCGGGTGAGTTGGACTTACTAATGTCTTCATCCGCCAGCTCATGTGCGAGGCCAACTCGTTGGGGTTGATGCTTGACAGAGCGTCCATAGACAATCGCGTGCTTGAACTGCTCGACGATGGTCTTATGAATAGCATTGCACTAAGAAAAGGTCGGTAAGCGAAATTTCACAGGAGGGCTGTCTCAGCTTACGAAGTCCTCGACGGTCGAGGCATTCTTTCTCAGTACGACGGGTGCAGTATAGTCGGGCTGCTTGCCTTTCGGTTTCGTGTAGACGCGCTTGAGTTGCAATTTCTCCCACATTTGTTCCAGCAGCTCGTCAATGTTCCAGCCGTGCTCGGAGCTGATAGGAACGGCATTCGGAATCCGATACAGCAAATCCAATTCTTCTATCGTTATGGAGTCGATTTTGTTGAGCGCGTAGATCACCGGGATGTAACTCCTGCTCTTCGCCTCGAGGATGTCGATCAAATCGTCAATTGTAGCATCGCACCGGATCGCGATGTCAGCCGAGGAAATACGGTACTCATTCATGACAGCTTTGATCTCGTCATGGTCAATGTGGGTGAGCGGGACAGTGCTTGTGATGTTCAGCCCCCCCTTGTCCTTCTTCTTGAATACGATATTGGGGGGCTCCTTGTTGATTCGAATTCCGAACCCCTCCAATTCGGACTCGATGACACTCTTGTCCGTGAGTGGCTTGTTGACATCGAGAACAATGAAGATCAGATGGCATGTTTTGGCGACTGCAATTACCTGACGGCCACGACCCTTGCCGTCTTTGGCTCCCTGGATAATACCGGGTAAGTCGAGCATCTGGATTGCGGCCCCGTTGTACAAGACCTGTCCAGGAACGGTGGTAAGCGTTGTGAATTCATAGGCCGCGGCTTCAGAGTGCTGGCCAGTCAAACGACTCATCAGGGTCGACTTTCCGACGGAGGGGAACCCAATAAAGCCAACGGAGGCCACGCCAGTCCGGGCCACGTCGAAGCCGCTGCCACCTCCACCACCCGAGGAAGACGGCGTCAAGAGTTCCCTCTTCAATTTCGCGAGCTTGGCCTTCAGCTGGCCCAGGTGGAAAGAAGTGGCTTTATTCTTCTGAGTCCGAGCCATTTCGGACTCGATCTCCTTGATCTTGTCTACCGTGGTCGCCATCGTGAATCTCTAAATCCTGTGGCCGGATGGGGACAATTACCAGTCTCGGAGGAATGTCGAAATGAGGAAGGAGATGGATGGCTGATGAGTCCGGGAGAGCGTCGAGGGGGGAGGGGGCTCTGAGACCTGAAGATTGGAAAGGAGGCGCAGAGTGAACCACGGGTCAGAGGAGTCAATAGTCATATGCTGTGCAACAGTCCTTTGCGCTCGAGAAAATCCCAAGTTGCGTCATGGGCTGTTGTAAGACATGCAGCAGGTTTGCCGAGACTCCCTTGTGGGTGGGTGGCGTTTGTTACAGGTCTGGGGCCGGATGTACGAGTATCGAATAGTCTTTCAAACAGCATTTACCACGCTGTAACTGGCAGCGACATCCAGCAAAATATGCGGACGGTGGTGGGTGGTAAATTGACTGTCCGAGATGCCATTTCAAAGTGTGTGTGCACCACTGTGGCACAAACGGCAAGTCTAAACGAGCCCCGGCTAGAGATGCCGGAAAATGTGCTCGACGCTCATTGATCAATGATGGCGCCATCATTGATCAATGAGACGCTTGCTCCTCGTGCCATTTATTGAATGAGCCAGCAATGAAATTCGAAGTAGCCTTGAAAGCCTTGTTCGTTGTCCGTCTGTGTTCGGATATCATCTCCTTCGCAGCCTTGTTAGACCTCGTCGTCGCTTTATCCCATTGAAAAAGATCATTTTTCCTTCGTTTTCCATCGAGACTTTGTGTCGCCGCTCAAAATCTGCTCAGCCGAGCTTCCACCAATCTCGATCGCCCACTCACAGCCGTTTTGAATCCCGACAAGCCCGAGCCATCCACCCTCTCGCCGACCTCATTGGCCTCTCCGGAGGGAGGTATCTGTAGATACGAGGCGATAGGCTACGCTTCGTCTCTGCGATGACGGTCTCGCGGAGGGGTCTCTCGAGGACATTTCCGTGAGTCAGAACAACAGGAACATTACCTTGTTGCCGTCTTCTCCGCAGTGTGTCATGAGACCGCGCCTTTCGTCCCAATATCCTTGGAGAGGTCGGTACGATGGGTCTGCTGCATTCCTCCATGGCCACCAAGTTCTTGCATGCAGACGCCTACGTTGATTGTGCACCTCTTATCTAACGCATGAGCCCAGGTCGCACACCGCCCCATTTGCTTGTTTCCTTGCTCACCCTTCCTTCTGCACGCTCAACATCTGTCCTTTTTTCCTACGCTCTCTACCTCTGGCAATCTTCTATCCTCGATATTTGCCGCCGAAGACACTGCCCGGCGTATTAGCTATGCTCTCCTACCAGCTCCTGCCGAGCTCGACTGGCGCTCACAACGTCCAGCCCCAGCTCTACCCATCTCAGCACCACGATAGTTTCAGTCTCATCAATCCCAGCGATGACTTCCACCATCTCGTCCAAGCGCTCTCCGACGTGCTCGGGCCTTCCTCTGGCATAAACTCGGATGACGTGGACGAAAATGACCTGATTCTGCTCATGCAGCAATATATCTCACAAGAGAACCAATGGCGTCACTACGCCTTTGCAGACCCAAGCCGGAACTACACGCGCAATCTTGTGGACGAAGGCAACGGCAAGTCCAACTTGTTGGTCATTGTGTGGAATCCAGGGCGATGTAGCCCGATACACGATCATGCAGACGCTCATTGTGTGATGAAGATCCTGAAGGGGAGTCTCAAGGAAACACTGTACGCCCTACCCGAGTGTGCGACTGAAACGGAGGCCTCAAGCGGCGCCTCGACTCCACCGCAAGTGGTCAAAGAGACCTTATACCGCGAGAATGAGGTCACATACATATCGGATAAGATTGGTCTTCACAAGATATCCAACCCGTCAAATGACGAGGTGGCAGTATCCCTCCACCTCTACACACCTCCTCATGCGGCCAATTTTGGCTTCAACCTCTTCGATGAGAAGACGGGGAAGCCTACCCATATCAAGCAAGCCGGCTTCTTCTCAGATCGGGGAAAGCCCATCGAAAAGGGCCGATTTGGGACATTTTGAGCTGGGCTCTCGGGGATTTCTCCCGCAAGGTTGGCCTTATAAGGAAAGTTCTTACCTATACAAACGGTCCAAAAGCGACCACGCAGAAGATGTCACGATTTCAACGACGTTCTGGGTACGGAGTGATGAAAAAGGGGTCTCTTACTTTCAAACGTTGAACCCTGTGGGAGGACAGACGGATGACACACCTGAATTTCTTGCGTATTGCGAGTCTATCGCTGGCCGGCGTCGATCAGGCGTCCTTGTATGTCCAGGTTGCATCACTTTGCGATATTTGACACAAGCTGCAAACAGACTTTGTCTTTGGAAGTGTGTGTTCTAGTGTTCTGCCCTCGCACGGTAGTTCGAGCCTGAGGAGACGTGTGCCCTGATCAACTGGACTCGTAACATTTTGCACGATTACGGACAACGCACTGGTGCTACCACGCTGGCTTATCTGCTGCCCGTACCACAATCAGAGATCTTCTGGCCCCCATAGTGCCAGGTAGAAACCCACAGGAGGATTTCTTCGACCTGACCTATCACACCGGCCCTGTTTCGGGTGCTGAAGTTGGATCTCACGTCAGGCCGCCGCTTAGCTCATCCGCCTTCTCATTTCCTTAATCAGCCTTCGACTTCAAGGCTCTGGCTGGATGCGAACCGTGTGGCAACTGGTATGCACTTTTGACAATTCCAAGCGCGGAGGAGCGTGCGTGTCGTCCTCCTGTCCACAGCTTTGGGCCCGACATGGGGATCTGCGGCTCCCTTGCTGGATGCGTGCTCTTGATGATCGTCCGCCATGCTCACAAGGAGGGTGGTCCAGATGTGGTTGGGCCTGACAATTATCATCCTTTAGTCTGTGTGGCAGGCGTTCAACGGGAGTACTTGCCAACTCCTTGGTTCCCAAGGATATTAATGTGACACCTTCGCTCCTGAAGCCAGACTTTCCCTCTCTTCAGCCCTTTCAATGTCATTTTATCTCACGAGGTCAGAATCACCGGTACTCAATAAGAGCCGCCACGGCGGGCCGATGCATAGTCATATATCTGTTTGAAGACCACGCCCTGTACATCCCATCTATGCAAGCCTGCTTCGTGCAAGAGTCAGTCCTCCGGAACTCGACCATCACCCGACTCCCTCGACGGACCTCCTTTGAGTCAATTTCGGAGGCCAGCTCAGCTTCATCCAGAAGCTCGCGGAACAAAGACAAGAACAGAATGACATTTGTGTCCTCGTTCCCATCACACCTTCCATCTCAGCACCAACCAGCATCGTACAACCGGGAGTCAACTCCACAATCGCCGTCAGACGCAGCATCGACGCCCGCACGCTCATACTTCCGAAACAACCGCCGACCCACTCAAGCATCGACAGCAACTCAGTCATCAAGCTTCAGCAAGTCGTCCAAGTTCTCCCGCATCACGAGCAGGTCATCGTCTACCTCGTCGAGTTCGACAGACTCCATCAAAGAGGAACGACGGATCCGTCGCTGGGGACGTAGAGCGGTCGAAAGCCTAGGCCGCGCCTTCAGTGCCTATCCCCAGGGAAGAAGCGTCGGTGTCGTGTGGTACACCGGCTTCTGAAAGATGGTCACGCAAGTCATCGAGACGGGCGCCAGCCCTGCACCTCGAGGCGCCAGAAAGCTATGGAGCAAGATGGCCTACGTCGTCGGCCTGGGATGCTGTATGGACGAACGGCGCCCCAGACCCACATCCCATCCAGCGTCTCGGTCCCCGCTCGACGAAATCAAGACCGGCGACGTCAACTGGAGCACCTCGACCCTTGGGATCGAAACAGACCTCAGCCTCCGCACTGAAGCCGCCCGCTCAGACCCAAACATGCCGGACATTCGAGAGATTCCCCTCTCGTCTATGGAGTTTTATGCGCCGTCGCCGGCACCTCCACCTCCAGCCGCAAGGCCACAGTCACGACCTCGGCGAGAGAAGAGGCGAGGCGTCGAGAGCCCCATTGTCACGATCACCGATCACGATATCGCCACGGGCACGACGCCGTCGACCGGGGAATGTCAGCGCGAGAGGGAAGAACGGCGGCCAAGTCGTGATCGAGATCGGGACAGGAACAGGAACAGGAACAGGAGTAGAGAGGGTGTCTCGACAGTCCAGGCCTGGAGCCAGATTGACCCCCTCTACGGCATGTATCAGCGCGAGCGTGAACAGAGGACCCAGCGACAGAGCCAGACACAGAGCAGAAGTCGGTACAGCGATATTCGCGCCTTTGACTTTATGAGCTACGGAGGGTGGATCGTGATATGATACGGGTATGTCGCCCTCATCGATACAAGGACACAGGAGTTGCAGGAATAGGAACAATGGGATAGGGAATAGGGAATTGAGAATATGCGCTACGAATTGCGCACACTCAGCGCACACAGCGCACAAAGCGGACTGGGCAGACCGCCAATGTCTTCTCCTTTGTCACAAACAGGAAATATATTTCTTTTAATCCATGAAGCATATTGTTTTGTCTGCTTGCTTGCTTGCTTGTCCCCAATCCCGCAACCCACGACCGGTGCTCCGAGTCGAGCCATTGTCAACTCAGCCATCGGTATTGAAACTCTAGTAATTTGTGTAGCTAGCGGCCGGACTGTACTGTGACGCATCTCACGAATTCCCAGCAAGGGAGGGATGGGGGAATGGAAACGCTCTTTGCAGCGACAGGGCTCGTTCTCGGCTTTCCCTCCCCATTACACCTCATCTCATCTCATCACCCTGGGTTTGGGTTGCTGTGCGATGAGAGTTCCCGCCACGTATCTGTTTTGCCTTAAATCGCCGATGGAAAGCGAGGAGCTCGAATGCCAGCGGCGAATTCCGGGAGAACATTCATGATGCGGGTGGATGTTCCCGTTGCTGACGGGGCCGCGGAGGTGATCTCTTTGATATGCTCAGAGGTCGGGAAATGAGTGAGATTTTTGCCTGACACGGAAGGCGGCGACTGCTCCTGCGGTTCCTTCGGTCCCGGGAACGGTTTCTGGCATGTCTGGGTGGCTGACTCGGCATTTCCTCCATATTTCTGTTTCTGGTTATGGTCGTCCTGTTGTCTTTGCAGCGACATTGCCATGGGAGACTGAGGCATCGACGGCAGGCTTGATAACGAATGTCAGCTTCTCGAGGCTGGTCCTGGCCTTCGTTGGACCCAGTGACTCTTGAGTACGTACAATGCATGTCCCTGCAGTCATAGTCGTGCGAAATCCGTCATCAGGCCTTCTTTCGAGGTTGAACGGGGTCCTCTGAATATCTCCTGATTGAATGATGCTCGAGAAAACCGAAGTCTGTATTTGGTCTGATCGGGAAATTCTGAGACGTGAGACTGTGCCTGAGGCAGAAGACAGTGCTGACCCGTGCGGGCCTTTCAATGACAAGCGTCTTGCCACCGAAAACATGGGCATTGTGGTATTGGGTTCGACTGAGGTGAAGAGTTCGACGTATTCTTCGCGATGCAGATCGGTCATCTATTGGTAGAAGATTGGGGCCCAATGCTGGTCGTTGAGGCCTTACTTTGCTCCAATGATAGGAAAAAGAATCTCGTTGGAAGAGGAAGACCGCGACGACGTGGCTCCAATGACATTCTTGCGGGAGTCAGGCCATCTATTGAGAGAAAAAGCGTCATGCTTTTGGAGATGGGAAGTTGCAGAACTGTTGCTTTGTGATTCTCACATTCTGTGTTCGGTGATGACAGCACCCTTTGTACAGTGACGGCACTGGTTGATGGCCATGCTTTACGTAGCAACATTCTGGACTGGCCTGAAACTACCTGTCTTTGAGAGCGCATGGATGGGGTCTTTCGGAGATGTCCAAATCAAGTCTTCAAGTTCCTAGAAGAAGAATCCAGACTGTGGAGGAAGAGTTCGAATGTGCGGTGAAAAGGCCCTTGGTGTCTTCGCGAGAGGTTCGGTGACTTTTCTTAAGGGTTAAACCAGACACTTTCTCTCGAAATCATCCTTGACATCAACCTCGAAACACCGGGAAGGGTATGTGACGTTAGGTATTGTCCTGCTCTGTAGCTTGATAGTCGTCTTTCCCTTCCATGACGGGCAAGTCCAGGTTAATCACAATAGGCTTATGAAATCTCTTTCCACCTTTGTGGGGAAAGTTGGATGCCATGAATGCCGCGTTGACAATGCAAGTCTCTTCTCTCCCTTCTCGACCAGATATCGCTTCTTGGTCAGACCGAGGATTCGATGCTGGACCGCCCTGACCACGTGTCCCTAGGTGTCTTGTGTGAGAAGTTTCTGCCTTGTATGGAGCAGGTCGCTCTGCCTTTTCAAAGTCAGGGAACGGGGCTGGCGGAGCGCATGGAACGTCGGGCAGTAAAGCTGTGTCGCTGTCCTGCGCACTTGTGGTATACTCCTCATCTGCCGCATCACTACATCCATCGTCTGTCGCGTCGTAGCCATGCTGATCAGTCAGCGTCCCGTCAGCACAGCCGTCGACTTCAGCACCTCGAAGCCTGCAGAGCTCGGTCGGTGGAACAAGATCGCCAATGCTCCCGTCGTTCTTCAAGGCCAGCGACTTGACACGGGAGGACAGATCAACTATGAATTGCTTCTTTGAGCAGGGCTCAGGGTCAGTACATTTTCGTACGCTCCGCTGTTTGAATCGGACGTTAGGAGAAGACAGGTCCCAATTGACTATCTCCACGCCATACGCGTCATGAATATGCCCGCACACGAACAGGCGGGGCCGGACTCTCCACAGTGTTTGGCGAAGGACTTCACATCCAGCGGCGCCGCGCTTGCCACATTCATCACGATGATACTTGGCGGGTGTATGAGTGACCACGATATCCGAGTCTAGAGGGACCTGATCCCATAACTGGGAAGCGGATTCTGTCGAGTATCCAAATGCCCAGAAGCCATGTGATGGCGAATAGGGCGACCCAAAAACCTTCAGCTTCGACCGTTGCCCGTCTTCGTGCTGGATGGTGACTTGCCTTGCTTCGTGATTCAGGTAAATAATGGATGGGTCTGACTTGAAAAGCTCCCTGCAGCGTTGAGAGTCTTCGATTCTCTTATTATGGAAATATCCCCCATACTGCTGGTAGAACTCCTCATCACAAGTGATGTCGTGATTCCCACAGACAATGATTTTGAGCTGAAACTTCGATTTCTTGATCCAATCGACGGTCTTTTGCAGCTCTGAGAACGTGCCTTGGTTGCTGAGATCGCCTGCATGGATGAGAATGTCTCCAGAGGGTAGCTTGGGGGTTTGATTGTGTGTATCGGATATGCAAATGATGCGGGTTCGTCTGGTAGTCATTCTGCGGGATAATGATACAGACAATGAGAGGGTAGGGATCTAAGTCCGTCGAGGAATGTCCCTTTTGTATGTATTTATTCACCTGATCAACGCAGCCGCGAGTGACTCATTCTCGCGGCCTGAAAGAGCTCCTATCACACATTCTCCGTCAGTCGCTCTCGCCTCTACTACACGCTCAACGAGGCCTCGGGATAAATCGAGTGGCAAAACGGAGGGGTTCGTGCATAGCGCGAGGTTTGTTCCTTGCAGTAGCTCACGACGCAGATCATGCATATCCGAACGCCCGCGCGACGCACGTAAGAAGATGGCCTATTCGGACAACCGTCTACCCCAGAGCAACGGAAGGAGCAGTGGCTAATTCAGGTGTCGAGAGTACAAGGAGGGCGTGCATAATGCGAGGAAAGTGAGAGCTCTTCGAATGAGGATTGTCTTCGTCAACGGTGCTGGTCTGAGTGTGAAGATGATCGTCGGCGGCGGGGACGAGGAAATAGGGGTGCGCCTCGATGATCAAACCAGTTCGGGGGTGTGCGAGGGCGTTTTCCTTGAACTGGGATAGTGGCTATTAGTCTGTTTGACCTGGTGGAATGGAAGCTTGGGTGAGATGTCTACCGAGTCGAATCAGCAGCCCCGGGATGGCTCGCAGTGCGTGTGGAAGAGAAGCGACGCGAGCAGAGAGGCACGCTTTCTGAGGCATCACATTCCCGTCACATATCTTCCGACGCGTGCTAGAGAAATGAGGCAGACTCGCCGTGCATGGTACATTAAGTAGCAGTAGCCACACCGCAGCACTTTACTCTCTTTCTCGCCCAATGCTCCGTACCCAGAGGACGCCAGGCCTCGAGGATTTCGAAGCTTTCAGACGACCAGGAAATGGTGTTGAGGGAGCTGGCGTGTAGGCGGTTTCAGAAACAAGCGAGGCCGAGGGGAGATTAATTAAGGATTATCAGATGAGCAGCTGGTCAACGGATGGACAACCTCGCCGCCCCAACTTCAACTTCTGCCGCACCTCGCACTCATCAACATCCCCAAGCCCATACTCGTTATTCTGAGCCATACTATACACTAGATACAACATCAGCACCCGCATCAACATCCGCGCCACGAAGCCGTCATGAGGTTAATGGTTGCGTCACCGAAGCATTCTCGCAGGGGCCTCACTACCCGCGTCTGTATCCAGCCCGGCTTGCAGATGTCAAGGATGACTTGACATTTCGCCCGCCTCTCCGCAAGAAGCCCAAATTAACATCCAATGCTATACACACAGTCCCGTCACCTGGAATGCGCAGGCTAGTAGGCATTTCTAAAACCACCAGCGTTCCTTCCTTCAACAGTCTCTCCCTCGACGCCGACCCCGAGCCCAACAACGACGACCGCCGACCGTCTTCCTCTTCGGGCATCGTTCAATCCTCCTCCACCACCACCCCCTTGCGGCGGACCAACTCGAACTCGCTCCAGCGCTCCCCATCTCAGAAGAGACCCCCTGCATCCCACAGTAGCTACGGCGTCGAAACTACGTTAGGTCCGCCTCCTTCGTACAGTACTCAGCGAACGCTCTCGCAAGATCGAATCAGACTCGATCGAAGTGCAGCCTCAAGATCTGCAACCAGTCCGTCGCGCGAAGAATCCCCCACCAGAGACAAGCGCGACTTGTCTCCTGCCGCGTCCCAACGCGATTCATCTCCCTCAAAGCCGGATGATCGATCCGCCTCGCCCGACCCTGCTCCAGTGCGACTATCGCCCGTGAAACTCGACGCGACACCCTCGACGACCGCGTCATCAGCAGACGAGGTTTCAACTCAGGAGGTTTCTAGCCCGGAGACGGCAGATACTGGGAGTGTTCTTACGCCTAGCTCAGCTATGAGCAAAGACAACGCGATGCCGACCACAGACGCCACCAATCTGCAGGAGAAGGAGAATGCAGAACCCCGTCTCCTGCGACCGGCGCCTTCGGAGGAAGATAGCAAAGGCTCCAGCAGTGATGAAAAGAAGAGCGAGGATCTGTTTTTGAACATTGCAAGGACTGACGCCTCTCGGAGTGGCGGACAGGTTCAAGGCAAACTCGAAAAGAGACGGTCTCGAGTTTCACTCCCCTTCTTTACCAGCACCAGGCCGTCCACCGGTTACAAGTCGTCTCCAATCCAGGAGCGGTTTGATACTACTAGTGTGTCTGGTCGGTCAGAGGCCTTAAACTACTACAGCAAGCGTTCTTCTCTCGGGCAACACGTGCCAGGCACCTTTTCACGGACATACACCCAGGACACTGCACTTCGAACCGGCGGCCTCGACACCCAAAGCTCTCACCCCGCCGATGCGCCTCGAAGAACCATTTCAAGGCGGTATTCAAACGCCAATTCAAACACGAACACAAATGCTGAACCTGCTCGCGCATTTTCCCGTCCGAGCACGGCACGCAACAGTCGCCTGGTTTCAGACGGCGGGGCCTTCCTTGATCGTCCTCGAATGCCTGACAACAATGCAACAGAGTCGACCATCTCCACAACCGCACCCTCGACGGTATGGGATGAGCTGGACGATCTGAAGTCGCGCATCAAGAAACTCGAATTGACTGGGAAGTTGCCCCCATCCTCCGCTGCGGCAATGAGCAGCACCGAGAGACCGAAAACTGCCACCACCGCAGCAACCACCATGTCCTCTTCTCCAAAGCACAAGCCGGCAACGGTGCCCCAACTGGCATCCGCGATTGAAGGGATCCCATCCAATATTCACCCGAATCTTCACGAGGCACTTGGTAATGCCAAAGCTGTTCTCAACAACGAGGTCTATCAGAAACTGCAGGCGACCGCGCAGGATGCATTGCAACTATCCATGATGATGAATCCCGAAGGACACAATGCTGGCGCAAGTACCGTCGGCGTCCCTGCGATATCTGAACGACAGATACGTCGTCGAACAGAGAGTATGTGCAGGAGTCTGACGGAGCTAGCGATTGCAATTCTGGCAGACAACAAGCAGCCTCCTCAACCAGTAACGAGACCCGGCAGCCGCGATGCTTACCAGCCCTTACCTGGTCTGCGAAGCCGTCGGTACAGCAATGAGCCCAACGATCGGCCTCCGGTCACCGCTCGAGTTCAGTCCCGTCTAGAATCGCGACGTACCAGCACGCACCTCGGACCAGCGTTGAACTCACAAGCAACACCACCCGACACCACTTATCAGACGCCCCCTACAGCGCTACCGCCGATGCCAACGTCTTCCTCCTCACGCGTAGGCCGCACGACTTCCCTGGTTCGCAGCAGGCGGACCCCCGGCTATGGTGTGGACGGTGCTACTGACGATGAGGAGAGCAGTCCTTCCGTCCGCCCCGTCAGCAGAGCGATGACCGAAGTAAGCACGTTTCGGCAGGCTGCAAGAGATCGAGCCGCATACTCGAGAGAATACACGGCTCAACACCCAATGCCTCAACATCCCATACCCTCGACAGCTGAACCAAATTCGGCAACCAGAAGCCAGCTCCCGGCACACATCAGCACCCATCTAGTGCCCAGACGCAAATATGGCAACCTCTCATCCAATACAAGCAATGTCGGCACTCAAGATTACACGCCCGTCACGCCGAAGGAGCCTTGGGGACGAATAACGATCGTGCCAGCCGTCAGTTCCAGCCCCATTGAGGCCACACCCGAGAGCCATGTTGCCCCTCGACCTCCAAATACGCGGAGAAGCCTGGGGTTCACCAGCAGAATTAGCAGTGTGAGCAGTCGACTACGAGCAGCCAAAGGAGAACGAAACATGAGCATGAGAGATGCCCCGGAAGCGCGAGGCTCCAGGGACATTGCATCATCGGGGCAAATATTGGACAATAATGCGCCATTGGAGAGACACGGTTCTGGCCAGAGCACTGAACCTTGATCGGATAGCGATGAATTATCACCAGATTGTATCATACTTGTACAGCTGATTAGACAGAAGGCAGTCCTTCTGAATCATTGACCCCAGACGCCAGCAGATTTGAGCTTTGCCGGGTCCAGAACGGATTACAAGGTGCCACTTGAAAATGATAGCGTGCTTTGCCGGCGCAGTATGCTTCTTGAACACTTGTGCTAGTTGATCCTGTCGGATTTGTTGTGCCGGGGCCACGTAGTTCCATGATTGGGCAGGGTCAGAGCAGGAGCCGGGGATGATTCGAGGGCAACAGACCCAATGATGCTTCCACATGCATCAGTGAGGACACCAAAGACCGGTGTGGGCGGTCCACGTGCAGAGTTGGGTTATTCCCCTGGGGGAGACGGCCAAGAAGAGTAAAAATCTGCCTGCACCAACCAAACAGGAAGCACCACGAGTCCTCGATCATGCCATTCTATGGCCACGGTTCCGCCATGGAAGCGTCGATTTATGACTAACAAATATCACGGCAGCGCGTCTTTTCGGTGGCTACTCTTGAGGGGCAGAAAGCGGTGGAAACACGTTTGCCTGAACACGCCATTCGCAACACTTCTCGAGCCATGCCCAGTGATTCATAAATGGCAGCGGAGACGAGATGAGCACCTTAAAAGGGCCACTGTGAGCAGGTTGAGCACCTTACTTGTCGGGGTTAATTCGTGCTTTAATGTCGCAATATCCAATAGCCATTGCATGCTGTCTGAGGAATGGTCTTTGTCCTCAGTTCCCGCCTTGTCTGCCAAATCCGATACCGCTCCACGCCCAAGATATAAGGTACGAGCCATGACCTCGATTCTCGATCCTCCACGCATCCCATCGCGCACCAGTACAGGAACAGAAGTAGGGAACTAGAATCCGAGTGCATCCCAATCCCAGTCCCGGCAGGCAGCACACGTAAGACACCGGGGAAGGCAGATCCATTTCCCTGTCCCTACGTGGTACCTGTGGAGAACACGAAACACAAGTGACATCAAGATTCCGGTCTCCTTGTGCATTCTTGGTCATTTGCATTCGTCCAGTGTACAGTTCATCCCGACCACTGCGACCGGGCCAGTGTGGACGGCCTGGACCAAATAACTCACCTCGGGCGTCGCAAAATCGTGCCCGTCCTTGCGAAGTTTCCAGCCCAAGGACTCTGGTACATAACCTCCGACCTCCTCCTGTCTGGTAGCACCAGGCAGATCTCCTGTTCAGGAACTCAGCCATGGCCGCCCTCCATCATCCGACATCCCGATCGCCGCCCCGGTCCACGGATTTATATTCCGGCCGCTCGCCAACGATCGAGAGAAAGAGTTCTTCATCCTCCACGCATTCAACATCACCTACCACTCCCGGCAGCTCTCCTAGAGTTCAGCTGGTACCGTACGCCCGCAGTGCCAGCTTTGACATCTCGTTATCAGAAGCCGAGCGAATGCTGGTCGACAAGGCGGCCACCAAGTTCGATGCACTCGACCTGTCGTCAAAGGACTTTGATTTTGATGAAATCTTCACATACGACAAGCCTCAAAGAAAGCTGACCAAAGGGGTTGTTGAGGTGTCAAGCCCGACTCGCACTCAACGGGACTGGTCCTCTTTTTCCTTTTCACATTACTCGGCGGCCTTGAGTGCCCGAAACAAGGTCAACCACAAGGTGAAGCCCAGCATCGGCGAAATGTATGTGAAGAATAAATCCCAAGGGAGCGCTTATTGAAGCGGGAGGAGACCGGGGCAACTGAAAATGGAAAAAAAAAACTGGCGTCACGGCTTGGGCGATACTCTCCTTCTCACTTTCATGTGCCTTTTAATAGACGATATCATCAGAGCAACCTACCATTTCGTGTTCAAGCATGGATAGGGCGATGGAATTTGGATGGCAAGGACCAAGCATGATACCCAGCGGCGTCTGGGAGAATGAAGAACAAGAATGAACGATGATGGCTGGGAAAACTCACGGCGTTCTAGAGAAAGACAAAAGGGAAGATGGCATCACACAATATCGGCGATTGGAGCTCGAATCCTTCGAACATAGGTATTTGGGATACGCGGTAGCGAAGGGAAGATACCACGGACTGTACTCCGTATAGCAGACACACTCACTCACCCACAATGGCAACTCTTCAATTGAGCTCGCGTGGAACGGGCTTTGAAGTTCGAACATCGATTTCCTCCAAGACGAAGCGGCAATGCCGCTAGCAATTCAGGCCCTTCTTGTTGATTTCGCTTCGGCATGCCCCATTTTCAGCACTTGCTGGGGAGCCGCACTCCATGCGAGAGACTTGCGGCCACGTTGCTTTCGTTGTGTTCTTCGTCGGTAGCCGAACACGAAGCTCTGGGGCTATAAATGTTGTCGCAATACGTAGGACTGTAGACGGGCCGATCATCGACCACCTAAGGCGGTGCCAATGGTGAGACCGCTCGCCTGATGGTGGAAAAACGCCGAAAAGATTACCTCATGGGCAATATATTCGGAACACTTCTCGTATGTATGTGTCTCTCCCAAGGCGATGCGACAACAGCAAGCTGAGAAGGAGGCAGAAAAGCGTCCAGTGCCCGTAGTTATTCTCAGGTACTCCGTACTCCGTCCAGCGTGCTGCAGATGAGCAGGTTGTAACGGCATGCCATATTTGGACGACACTTCTGCAGCCTGCTACAGTCAGCCTTGACGGCGTGGCGCGCTGGCTGCTTGGGGGGTAGCAATCTGAAACGCCATGGCAATCTTGCAGGTCTCATGCGCCGACTCTGTTGCGCTGGTTCCTTTGTTCTATTGAGGGAGACATGCACGATGCCACCTGCTCGGGATTGTTCGAGTCTACGGAAGTAATATACCAGCAACACAGTGAACTATTGACATCTGAAGCAACAATAGCTCCTCGTCTGGCCATGCACGATATTATTTCTGTCGAGAGTCGAGGCTCAAGACCCAAGGCGTGCCTAATTATGCCCTTCGCCCGCATCCGGCACCGCGAGCTCCAGGCGGCAAATTTGTTTCTAAAATAAGTTCACACGGGGGCTGCATGCGTTTCAGGCCTGTGGCTCAAATCAAGGATGAACCAATCGCTGGCTGGTACTGCCACTGCTCTGACCCGGGCGGTCCTGGTGATTCGCCTGTTGCAGCAGACCTGGAATCTTGTCCAAGCGCCGAGGGAGTGCGGCAGCGCTGGTGCAGAGAAGCGCTGACTGGCAGGAGGGCAGCTTGCCAGATCCCAACATCCTCGCATCCTCCTCAGTTCCAGCGTGCCGCATTTGACTTTGGCTCGTACATAGAAAAGCCCACAGACAAGCCCGCGTCTTTCAAGTACCGGCGCATCTCCACCAGTTGGTCGGTCTGGCTTAATTGCGCCATCCGCGTGTTTCCTGCATGGCCATTTGCCAGTCGGTTGCGTCGAGGTAGCGGCCCACCAAGTCCCCTACCCTCTTGTCCCTCTCGTCGAACGACCCCGTCCTTGTCGCAAGGTCCAAATCCACTCTTGCGTTGCCGCCAGCGATCTCAAGACCTGCTCTGATTTGCACGAAGCCGCCGCCGCCGCCGACAACTCACTTCTCGCGCTCCCCTCCATCTCTGCGACCTCGACTTTATAGACCACCCGGCCGCATTTCGATAGTCGGCACTCGTCCTCTCGTGCGCATACACCACCGCCCGTTTCACGGCGAGGTAGTCTGATCCCACAGTCCCAAATCCGTATTACACACTTCTGTGACTCGGTGGAGTCGGGGTTGAGGCACAGCCGCAACACGTTGGATAAACTGGAGACGCGCTGAATCTGAAACTCCTGGGAAGCAAACACTCGCAACAGGGACAAGGCAGCTGCTACACTCTTTCTCTTTGACTGTTGTTTGCGCTACTCTCCAACTGGGACTATTTGTTTTGAGACCTCAACTTTGACCACGTCTCCGTTGTACGTCAGTTCCACCACCTCCCCTCTGACCTTAACTTCGCCGATGCGGTGGTGCAATGGTCCTCCCACTGTCCTCTGTCACCACTGCCCACCACTATGCTAAGAGACTCAATGGACTGCCTCACTGACCGCCACCAGCGCAAGAGATCATTTGATCTGGCCAACGATTACCAAGATATCACGAGCACAATCCGCCGCTGCGTGCGCCATGCTTCGACACCGTCGGCCTCGTCAGTAGCCTGTCCTGAATCCTCCCAATTCACCGCTCCTGTCATCAAGCGGCGACCTCCTCTCTATCCGACCAAATACTCGAATATGCCCCACGTCGAGATCGGCTCGGTCATGTCAACCCCGTTTCCGTCTTTCATGTCAGTCGTTGGTAAACCCGATTCAAGCCTTCTGAAGGATATGGAAGAACTAGCTGCTGCCACCGGCTCGATACCAGACAGCGACACCCAGATCCTGGTGACTGACGCAAACCCTCCTTCCGAGACTACCATCCACCGCTCTGCTCTTTCTTTGCATCATCGCGACAGCGTCACTTCTATCACCTCGACTTCAACAGACTCCTCACCCACAAACACCAACTCCACCTTTGACTCTCCCGTCATAGCAGACTCCTCCCCAGGATCGTCCCCCGAGTCGGCCTCATCGAATGCTCCAGTCTCTCCGTTCCGGAACATAATGATCAAACAATCAATAGAACCTCCGCGGAATCCTCCCCGGCAGAGCATACCGCCTCCCAGAGAAGAGCCATCGAGGCCCGGCTTGATCTCTGACGCTCCCAAGAATGTCAAGAATCTATCGTTGAACATGGGCGCCGTAGTCCTCTCACGGCCCGCGACTTCACATGGGTTTGAATCACATGCATTTTCCGCACCCACGTCACCCTCGAAGGACGCGCCTAGAACGGGCCGGAAGAAGCCAACGAATTTGACAATCCGGACACCTGGATTTCAACAATTAACCTTCAATCGGGCATTGGACGTCCCCCCAACGCCCAGTCTCCGGCCCACATTACACCACATGGCTTCGTCGCCAGCGCTCGCCTCGTTAGCTTCACCGAAGAAACAACCTCCTGGCGGCCTGTTTCTCCACCTTCCTGCCTCGGGAACCGTTATCTCGGGTCAAGGCTCGGATTCAAGTAGTTCGGGCAATTCAGCCAATAGTCAGCTTCCGGAGCTGAAGGAGGAGGACGAAATCCATCGACCGCAGAAGTCTCAGGAAACTCAAGAGAAGGGTTATCCCAAGGGACCGGTACTGATCTACGACAGTGGAGTGTATTTGTATCTCGAACCCACAGCGGAAGAGGCAAGCAAGTTCGACACCGTCATTAATGTGGCCAAGGAAATCAAGAATCCTTTTCAGACGGAAGCATCGAAGCCAGAGATTCCGGAACCACAGACGGCCATCTCAGAACTCTCCTTCAAGTCAGCCTGGGAGTGGCCTCGATCCGGTGACGTTCCTACACCTTCAACCCCTCGCCCGAACTCCGTTAGCCAAAGGACGCCGCCTGAATACTTGCATGTACCTTGGGATCATAATTCGGAAATACTGGAGGATCTGTACTGTCTGTGTCGACTAATTGATGAGCGGATTCAAGAGGGCAAAAGAGTGCTCATACACTGTCAGCTGGGCGTCAGTCGCTCAGCTTCCCTGGTGATTGCCTATGGTCTGTACAAAGGCTACCAGCCAGATTTTCACTCGATGTACATGGCGGTCAAACAGCGAAGTCAATGGGTCGGGCCCAATATGAGTCTGATCTATCAGTTGACAGATTTCCGGTCAAAGGTGGTTAAAGACGTCTATGGAGACCATTGCAACAACCCAAAAGAGAGCTGGTGGCAGATACGACCATCGAGCTCTCCGGTTCTGGATACGCCCATTGCCAAGCAGTCATCCTGGCGAGTTCCCACTGGAGCTGATGGACGGGTGCCGGTTTCTCAAAGCGCATTTACCGCTCCAACCCTTGCGAAGGCCGTACCGCCTTTACGACTGAACAAAGAGCTGCCTCCGGTTCCTCTTTTCCCGCGGAATGAGCCGACTACGGTGGCCACACCGATCAAGCTCAGCCAGATCTTGGGAGGTATCGCACGATCATCGCCGGAGCCAGTGACGACTCTTGAACCGTCACTGGCTGCTGAGACTCGAAGTCCGCCTCGCACGCAGAGTCCCCCACACACTGTATCACCGCGGCCGCTGCCATTTCGGGAGCGCTTTGACGCGTCGCCCTCTCAGTCCCTGCCTAATCCTTCAAAGACGCCTCGACTGGGACTCGTGACCAGCTCACCAAAAATGGATCTAGCCATGGAGGAACCCAGCAGCCCGTCGCTATTTTCACCTCGAGCTGCTGAATTTATGGCATCGCCATTCGGTATCACGACAGTCGGAGACATTGCTGTGACTCAAAAACTCAGGAAGAAGCCGTCAAAAGGTGTTTTACTGCCCCCGCAGATACGACCATCGGTCCATCTAGCGGCACCAGGGGACCAAATACTAGCACCCTTTGACCCGAGAAGTCCCCATCAACAAGGCGAAGGACCCGAGATATTTCGAAACATCGAAGACTTCTTGTAAAGCGAACAGGCGACCCATGCGCGCCAGAGAGCGGCCATAAGCATGACTTTGCATCTGGATTTAATGTCTGACCGCGAGACAGAAACGGACATGATTGGAAGTGTTTCTTTTGTTATTTTTGAACATAGCAAGGCGTTATCTTGGGAAAAAGCGAACTGCGAGACCAGCAGTGCCACGAAAGTAATGGACAGCATGCATGAACGGGGGGCGCCTCTCATGCTTCTACATATGAAGCCTAGAGCATGGGACTTGAGGTTGAGTGGTTTGTACAATTAGTCATGACGGAAAGGGTTGCATGAATCATCTGTGTTGGACGAAACCTACATGTAGAGAGCAGCACCATGTCGCGAGTGACCGAGGGTGCTGAGACGACGCGTGACTACTGAGCAAACACGCATTGTTTGAGTAGCGGACAATCAATAAAACTATGTGATCATGATGTTCTATTCTGTGTGCCCACGGTTCCTTTGACCGTTTCGGCCATCGCCATCTCAGCCTTGCCTTAGGTGGCACAATCACTGCTGACGAGGCTGCGCTAAGGAGGGCGTGGATATGGGTGGCTTGTCGTGGCATTTCGCTCTGACGTCGATCGTCGTGGTGAACTGCTCATGCATTCTAGGCTCACAATCGACACAGCTGAAAGAACAGGTGTATCGGACCATTCTACATGCAAAATTTGGCATAGTCGTTGTTGCCTGAGTCACTCGGACCCGCGGACACGGCAGAAACCACACATCCAAGTCAAGCCGGCACCAGGATGGCCATGGAGCGCACCCGCATCGCGAAGGTTGGACAGCTGCGTCGTAGATGGGTCCCGTCTCGCTGACGATTCTCTCTATAGGTCGACGACGTGACGCTCTCGCGGCGTGGGACGCAAGTCAACGGCACTTTACACCTGACGCCCCACCACATCATCTTCGTCCATGCCTCTCCTCCTGCCACCGACGGAAGTCGAGCTCGACCACGCGAGACTTGGATAACCTACCCAATCATCCACTTCTGTACCTTTCGACCGAGTCCTACCGCCTCGAGGCAGCCCTCGTCCATCCGTCTACGGTGCCGCGATTTCAACTTCTACTGCTTCTACTTCAACGACGACCGGAAAGCAAGGGATGTCTACGACAGCGTGAAGGCGTGGACGTGCAAGCTTAGCGGGATTGAAAAGCTCTACGCCTTCTCGTATCACCCGACTGGACCCGAGAAGGATGTCCAGGGCAAAGGCTGGGCTCTCTACGACCCCATGCGCGAGTGGAGACGGATGGGACTGGGCGACGAGAAGAGGCAGACAAACTGGAGGATCTCAAACATCAACAAGGATTACCAGTTTTCTCCCACATACCCTGCGGTCCTGGCTGTTCCGGCGAGCATCTCCGACAACACCCTGAACTATGCCGGGCGCTACAGATCCAGAGCACGCATACCTGTCCTAACATATCTTCACCCCGTCAACGACTGCACCATTACTCGTTCGTCGCAGCCACTCGTCGGTGTGCGGGGAAACAGAAGCATCCAAGATGAAAAGCTAGTGGCTGCAATCTTCAACACCACAAGGGCGGAAAGGCCACTATCGGCATACAGTTCTCCGCCGCCCGAGCGCGAAGAGTCAGGATCAAGCAAAGAGACCAATTGCTCGGTGGTCTTGGACGAGCAGGTTTCGCAGGCCGATGCTGAAGCGGTCGAGGATGCCATCATCTCACGCTTCCGTGGCGATGACGATGCACCGGAAGGCTCAGATGACAAACGACCGATGGTATACGGTGCCCAACAACGGAACATGATCGTCGATGCACGCCCAACGATCAACGCGCTTGTAATGCAGACCCAAGGCATGGGATCGGAGGATATGAGCAACTACAAGTTCGCTACCAAGGCTTACCTGGGCATCGACAACATCCATGTCATGCGGGACAGCCTACAGAAAGTGATAGATGCTCTGAGGGATTCCGACCTGACTCCGCTGGGGCCTAATCAGGAGTTACTGCAAAAAAGCAACTGGTTAAAACATATCGGCCTCATCCTGGATGGATCGGCCCTGATTGCTCGACAGGTCGGACTCCAGCACAGCCATGTCCTCATTCATTGCAGCGACGGATGGGACAGGACGAGTCAGCTGTCCTCAATCAGCCAAATATGTCTGGACCCGTATTACCGCACGCTCGAGGGGTTTATGGTGCTCGTGGAGAAGGACTGGCTCAGCTTTGGACACATGTTCAAGCACCGATCTGGATTCCTAAGCTCAGAGAAGTGGTTTCAGATTGAGAACGAGCGAATTAGCCGAGGGAATGACGACGTCGACGACAAGGACCAGAAGAGTGGAGCAATGGCAACATTTGAGAACGCATTCCTGAGTGCAAAAGGTTTCTTCTCGAACAGCAAGAACAACGACTCCAGGGAGTCGATCAATGTCGATTCTGACGCCGATGCCGCGACTGCAGCAAACTATGACTCCGAATCCCAAGTCGCACGGCGAATCGTTTCCGGCGCCCACAGAAAGGAAAAGGACAAACTTGTCACCAAAGTGAAGGAGACGTCTCCGGTTTTCCACCAGTTCCTCGACGCCACGTATCAGCTCCTGTATCAACACCCGACACGCTTCGAGTTCACCGAGCGATTTCTCCGCCGGCTCCTCTATCACCTCTATTCCTGCCAATATGGCACATTCCTGGGCGACAACGAGCGAGAACGCAAAGAGCTACGCCTGCCCGAGCGCACGAGAAGTGTTTGGGACTACTTCCTCGCTCGAAAAGAGGAATTCCTCAACCCCAAATATGAGCCTGCGATCGATGATAACGTACGGGGCAAGGAAAGGCTCATGTTTCCCAGGCCGGACGAAGTCCGATGGTGGAACGAATTATTTGCACGCACGGACGAAGAAATGAATGTGAAGCCTCAACCTATGGCAGCAGCTCGGGTTAATGGTACAATCGAGGCTGAAGGCTCTGAATTATGGACTTCTGTCCCCGCATCACAAGCCGGATACTCGTCTTCTGCCAGCGCGCCAGTTTCCCGGGCTAGGACCCCCGTGCTCGTAGGCCTAGAGACAAGTGAGGCGACTGTTGACTTGGCTACTTCGCCCCCTACGAAGAACGAGGCCGCCGAGGGTTCCAAGCTGCCCGTCCCTCGGATGGACAAGGCACGTTCTGCAGCCGGTTCAAGGAGCGCATCGCCGATGCCACAACAACCTCTTTCGCGATCACGGTCGCCCATCGCGGACTCCTCGCCCCGACCATCCGAGTCCGAGGATGCAATTCCGCGCCAGGAGGGCGTGCTCTCCAACAACCCAAGCCCCGACAGAATAATGAGCGACCGCCTCCGAGCCATTAAGGATGATTCACAGGCCGGCACCGCCAACATTCTCTCAACTTCCGACCAGTCAACTGTCATGATCCATCATGTCCCTCACGGAGCCGAGGACAAGGGTACGCCGCTGCCGACAGAGAGCCCTGCCGTGCCAGGTCAAGAACAACAAATTGAAGGCACGGCCGCCGCTGCAGATCAAAGTGCAGCCGGGATTACAACACAAGAGCAGCTGCTCCCAAGCACGACGCCCCGGGAGAAGGATAAAGACACTTCCGAGTCAGACAGTAAGCCTTGGACGGCTCAGCCGGAGCCCCTCGGCGTGGCAGACGATCTCGACCCGCTCGGCATAGGCGATGTCAAGGACATGCCCGCCGCACAGAGCAGCCTGAGCATGCGTGCCCGCGAGAGGAGGCGAGAGCAGTTAGAGTTGCTGATGAAATGAGCCTCCCCCCTTCCTGACAGTAGCGACGTTGTACCTCGTACATATGCGGATCGGCCCCTGCTGGGGATGACAGAATACCACATCTGATGATAGGTTTACATGAGTTGGGATAGGTTAGATTGTTGCCATCCATGCTTTGCAGTTCCCTACGAGTACCGTCCTCGCCCCGTATGCCCCGTATGATTAACATGTTGATCCGAAGATGAGGGGGAAGCGACGGCCTTTTTTCAAGCGAGACATTGAGCGTAAGCATGGCGTGCGTGGGAGGGGTTTTGTTTTGTGCATTACGCGGACACACAGACAGACGGACAGATATATGCACAGCGGGCGTGTTTTTTTTCCCCAGCTTTCCAGCTTGGATATTCTACTACTCCTACAGTACTATTTGGCGCTCGAGAGGATGAAAAGTCTCGGAATATGCAAGATACCCACCCACATCCCGCAATGACTTGGACTTGGACTTTTTGACGGACGGGTCCAGACGCCCCGGTGCATTTTACGCCATGTATCTCATGTATGCGCCAGCGCAGCGTAGCGTGTGGATGCTGTACATAGAACGTAGTACATGAGGTGGGAAGAACGATCCTTCTCCCAGGCCGGATCAGTTTGTACGGCAACATTTGGGATTTGAATTCCATTCCTCCCCCCCCCAGTCAGGACGGGAATCAAGGTCGACGAGGAATGTAGCATGCGGCAGCGGGACTTGGTTTTCGACGAGCGCTGCGCACACTGCGTAAAGGACGCTTGAACCTGGGAATTACAGTGACATGCCATTCTGTCCCTACCAAGCCTGAAGCTGTGCCCTACATTGAGCTATGCTATGCTAAGCTATTCATGTCTGTTGGCATACACGCACGGCATGGCTTGGCACACATGCGACAATATATGTATGTGCTCACTCTCTCTCTGGGTTTCTTCATCTGCTAAACGCCTGTCGTCATGATTGAAGATATGTACGTCAATGGTTGTGAACCTGGTATCCCTCCCGCCCGACTATCAGTCCAGGTCATGTTCATCGTCGAATTTTGCCCGATTGAACGCCGTTGGAACGCCCCAATGAGAAAGAAGATGAAACCGTACACATATCAAGAGCTGAACTGAAGATGGATGGGTCGTTGCACGCCGCCCCCCACCCGGGCACTTCGCATGACAACACAACACATTCAACTCACCCCTTCAGCCAAAGTAGCGATAATGGACCGGGACCTCAATGACATATCGATAGGGATAAACCGCCGCCTAAGCGCTCTCCTCGACATGCCTCAAGACCGGGTACAGCTGCTCCGCATCCGTGGACTTTGCCTTGTGGTCATCGGTGCCGCCCATCTCGGTGTCATCCTGCTCATCGACATCATTCTTCAGACCCTCCTTGGCGGGCACGGGCGAAGGGCCGTCGAAGTCGCCGCTCTCCAGCTTCTTCTTGATGAATTCGCGCATCCATTCGATCAGGCGCATGTTCTGGACCCACATTTCGGTCTGGTCGGGACTGTCCTTGGACTCGCGCGGTGTACCAGCAGCAGTATCGAGAGCAGGGTCGATAACGCTACTGACGGGAGAATCTCGCTTCTTGCCCTTGGACTCCTTGCCGATGCCAGACGCAGGAGGCGTGACAGAGCCATCGCTAGCCGTGTCCATCTCATCTCTGCCTTTGCCGGGAGCGGCGCGTTGAAGACGGCCTCCCTCCCAGCGACGACGATCTTCATCGTAGAGACCACTGAGGGTCGCAGCGCTGGCTGCGGCGTAGGCCATGTCACTCGCAGAGGCTGGCAGAGTGGGGTACATGGCGGAGCTAGTCGGGGCGGCATGGCCTGGCAGAGGACTCTGGCCAGAGGTGTAGCTCTGGGCGGACGAGGGCGGGGTGAGTCCCGGAGTGCTGGCATCGGTGTTGCTGGCAATACTGTCCTGGTGGCCGTGCTGCAACAGCGAGGCGGCGTTGGCGTGGGCCGCCGCAGACCCATGATGAGAAGTGCTCGGCGGGCTATTGCTGGATCGGGCGTATGTGACATAGCCAGCACCTGTAGGGGCGACACCAGCCGTGAGATGCGCATCCTGCTCATAAATGGTTGCTTGCATCTGCTCGAGGATCTGGTCGATCGAGGTCAAGTCTTCTCTGGTCTTCGCGTTGCCCATCGGCGGGAGGCTGTAAGCTTGGATAGGATCTTCCTGGCCATAGCCGCCACCCACCGCGACAGGCTGGTAGGCAGGGGTTGGGACAGCAGCTGGAATGATCTGAGGCAGTTGGAGACCCTGCAGCTCGAAGAGACGGCGGCTGACGTTGTGGAAGTTGACGGGGTCGACCTCGCGACGTCGGACCTGGCCGAAGAAATGATCGAGCGCATCGAAGCCACGCTTGCGCGCCTCGAAGTCATAGCTGGCGGTGGGCGGAGCGGTGCTGTAATAGGTCACTGGACCGTAGCCCGGGTGTCCTCCTGTCTAGGATGAAATCAGAATGTGCTCACCAGATGGTGAGTGGAAGAACACGCACCGGAACCTGAGGATGAGGTTGATAATACTGATTCGGGTGCTGTTGCGCGCCATAGTCGTGGGGGCCGGGCATAGCAGGCGCGTAGTAGTTTTGAGGAACTTGTCCCGTCAGACTGCGACCATAGTATGAGGCGTTGTAATGCCCACCTTGTCCCATGCCATTCTGAACCGAGCGCTGGCCGCCACCTGGCTCCAGGTTGGGCGAGCGCATGATGACGCTGTCATCAGCATGGGTCTTGACATGTTTCTTGAGATCCTGGGGCCGCTTGAAGGCCTTGCCGCAGAATTCACATTTGTGAGGCTTCAGCGGCACATGGACCCGGATGTGAGAGGTGATGTGGTCGCGCTTGACCGTGGTGGTCCGGCACTGGCCCCAGGCGCAGGTCAGGTTGAGGTTGTTGGTCGACTTGCGACCAACGTGGCGCTCGCAGACATGTTCCTGCGCATCGTGTTAGACGTGTTCACGCGGTGTGACGGGGGACAGGAACTCACGTAGAGAGCTTCAGCCGTGGGGCAGCGCTCGCCGCATCCTTGCCACTGGCACTGCAGATTTTCGCCGGCCGAGTTGACATTCGGCGCGGGATTCGAGGCCAGTGGTTGCTGGAGCTGACCCTGTTGCTGGCTAGTTTCCTGCGTCGCCGCAGCGGCAGGAGCAGTAGACGCGTTCTCTGACATTGTTGCGGCGGAAGAGATGCTGGTGCCAAGCTTGCCGTCGAGAGAGCCAAGAAACCGACTTGGTCCAACTTTCGACCGCGACTTGCAAAAGCCGCGAGAGGTGAATTTCCCGCAGTGCGACTCACACAGGGCAGGTGACGCGAGTGACAATGGCGCCGGCAGTGAAGTGGAAGGTCAAAGTGAGGGAACAGTGAATGGGAAGGCAACCAGATTTCGGGGGACGGAAAAGAGGGAAAGGGAAGGGTTTGCGCGAGGTAGCCGGGGACTATGTAAGTTATGGCAGACGAGAAATCCCGTCCCCCTGGGCTACTGGCTCGGACGGCGGCTAGAATGACGATATGGCCCACGATTCATTGGGAAATAGCTTTATCTACCAGGGAAAGAACTACAGAGTTGCTTGGACCGGCGATGAGGGGGGAGCCACTCATCGAAACGGACGCTTCTGTCAGAGAGACGCAGGCGCGCGAAAAGCTGGAACTGGCCCAGCGAGACTCTCACCACGGGCCCGAGGGGAAGAACCCATTTGCCTTTCGACACTGGCATGCATCAAGTGGCAGTGAGAGGAGAGAGGCGCTCGCCGATTCAACTGAAGCAGGAGCAACGCCCAGACGCTAAAAATTGCCAAGTGCAACCTACGCGTTCCAGCCAATCGCCGCCTGGAGCCGTTGCGTCTGGGTGGGGAATTCCTGCTTCAGCGCGCCGGCTAGGGAGCAACTCTGAGCGACCTTCAACCCTCCAGGGCCCGAGTCTCTCGAGTCGGCTGTCAGCGTGATACGAACCTTGCAAAGGCCGTGGTCTGCTTTGGATTCCGGGAAGATCCTGCGACACCTGCCCAAGGCTGCGCGGCCGGGTGCTGCGGCCTGCACGTTTATAGAGTTGCTGACCGAAAAACGAGTCTGATCTCACCGTGGCGACGTCTGGGCGGAAGAGGCCTGGTCAATCTCCTCATGGTCTTGGTCTTTCTTGGAATGAGAGGAGTTCTTGGACAGCGGGACGAGCATGGCCAAGGGAGGAACAGAGCACCAAGACACTTGGAAGGAGGCGCAGCAAATGTTTGGGTCGTGTTGCAGGTGGCAAATCCTGCGAAAACGGGGGCCCTAGGCCTCCCCAAACCCATTCAGATCGTTTGCCCCCCCTGGCTCGCTCCAAGGCCGGAAACTCTTGGGCTTTTGTGTGCCATGCATTCTCCGATTGAGGGGCGGCTGCTTTCGCTTCCTGGCCTCTCTCGCTTGCGTGCCCATCTCGTCGTGTTATCCGAGGCATCGTCGATAAGCACTCCAGTCGACACGAATGCTGCAGATACGTAACATTGCTTCTTTCGTGCAAGCAACGTGCTCACATGTGGCCGTCCTGCAAAGCTTGAGTGGTCTGATGCAGCCATTATTCTGTCTGGAAATGCGCTTGGATTCCGTTCCCCCCCCCCTCCCCACAAAATACGAGGTCCAGGTCGCTTGACGGCCGTGCCGAAAACGGTTTACAGCACCACCGAGCTCGACGGATGTTTGCTTTGTAACAAGTCTGGTAGCCAGACGCTCTTCCACATCATCCAGCTGGTGTATCTTGCCCTTTGTGTATACGTGGCGCGAGAGTCGACGCCGTCGTCACACGGCGTTGTGGCGGCCCAGAAGATCGAGATGTGTCCCCAGTACCGAGTACGGAGCACTGTGTCAGTAACCTGTGCGTAATGCCCGTAGTGCCCTTGCCAATGAATGATTCTGGGGTCTGCCGATGCCTCGATGCGCTTGAATGGAAATTGCATACATGCCACCCACCAAATGACCGATCCGCGGCTTCGTCATACCCGACCCTCAGTTCGCCCTTTGCTCCCCTGATGATGGTCCTGCTGCCTCGTCATGAAACCAGTCCCTCTCCTTCTCCTCGACCATTGGCTGCTGATCATTGCTCTACGCATAGTGGAGGCTTCTCAGCGACACAGTTACCCCGCTCGCGCAGCCTGGGCTGCCCGTCGACCGCGAGATCCAAGCCTTGCTTGACTTTCCTACATCCGCCGATCCGGGACGCGTGTCCCCAAAGTTCGCCCAGCCTTGCCAATGTCTAGCGGAATCCTTGGAATGTCCAAGAATCCAAGAACCAGCGGAAATTCTTGGGCATAACGTGTTCAAATCTGCCGTGAACTTGGTTACGCAGATCAAATTTCAGAAATTGCCCAGGGAGATGGCACAGAAGTCCTCAGTGTGAGCGCCACGGCAACACGAGACGAGATGGTACAAGAGTTTTTTTACTGGCGTAGGTCAGACCTGCGTCTGTATAGCTCTTGTAGTCGTGTGATTTTGACCTTGCTCCTTGACCAGTCCCCCTAAAGCCAACATGTATATTGCTGTCCTTGTTGCATTGCTGTGCACGTGCATCTCGTCTCGTGCTGCAGCGAAAACTCGTCGCCATTCTCCTTCGAATGATATCAACAGCCCCTTAGCCTCGTCGTGAAGAATGCCCGTACGCCTAGATATTGCAAATCCATGGTATCACAATAGAATGCTCCTTTTTCGTTAAACCGTGCAACCATGGCCATGCCTGGAACCACTGTATCCCAGGACCTAAGAGTGAATGCCAGATATTAACCCTCGGGGTGGAAGCGGTGTGCATATTGCTGCTCTCCCCATGCCGGGTTCCAACCCTCGGAACCGAAATAATCCATATTCGTCTGCTGCACGCCCTGCGCTAGTGGCTGGCCTACACCTCCTTGCCCTCCGCCCACACGCTTCCAGAATGCATCTGCGTTCGCCGTGGTACTGATATCGCTCATGGTCACCGGCTCTGTCGTTCTGGGAATGCCACCTAAATGGCTGATGTCATGCCCCATCGCATTCTGCATGAGCATGTCTGTAAAGGGGGCATTGAAATCTCGGTTGCCCTGTGCTGCAAACTGTTGTGCCAGGTTGGGGTTATCACTCAACGCCTGCTGAAAAGCAAAATCGTAGCCACCAAAATGCTGGGGTATTTGGTGGGTGCCACTGCTGGGTGTCCCAAACAGATTTGACTCATTGGGAGTCATGCTCGCTTCTGAGAACGCGTAATGCCCATCAGCTGATTCCAAGGCACTCATTGGTTGGCTGGGGTAAGCAAAAGGGTTGTCGCTCGGAAACATGACATTCTTCAAATCCGGTATCTGAGCGTTCCCCAACTGGGGTGTGAACTGATAGTTTGGTGACATGGGAGAAGATGCAGATGGACTGCTGAAGCCCATCAGTTGCGGATTCTGCATCTGTTCCTGGAAAGTAGAGAGCACCGAATCCGGCAGAGAGTTTCTTTTTGCCAATTTGGCAAGATAGTCCGATGGAAGCGTCCTTGCTCTGCTGGGTGTTGACGAATGCTCCCTGGAGCTCAGCGGAGCACCCAGATCTGGCAAGGTTTGCCTTTCTTGCAGCTGTCCTCCTTCAGATCCCGGCGAAGGCCGTTTCCGAGCGCTTGCTGGAGTCAGATTCAGTGAACTTCGTCGCTCTTTTAGTTTTTCCGGCAGTACGTCAAACAGTCCCTGACAGGTAACGGTCAGCATTATGTGCTTTGACAACACTCGTCATTGGATGTGGCTTACCGTCAGGCTGACCGTACACCTATCGGCGGCCATACTTCGCTTCGCTAGGCTGGCTAGTGTGTCTCTCCCTTCTAATGCATCTTTCAGGATCTCATTGCTGGCGGAGTTGTTGGGGTTTTCGATGACGAAGAATACGAGAGACAGGATGGCGAAATATGTCGTGTACATAAAAAACCAGTACGATCCTACCAGCAAGCCCCTTCTCTTCATCTCACTCATGATGTGGACAATGTTTCTTGCAACACTGATACACGCTGCGGCGCAAGCAAAGCTCCGTTTGTCGACGTTCCTCGCTTGACACGCTTGAGATACATAATGAACAAACGGGCGATAAACCATCATTTGAACATGGGCATACCCCATACGTAAATGTTGTTGGACCCTAAAAGACGTCAGCCCACCTCATGCATTACTCCATCTGTAGCATACCTTTCAAGCTCTCGTCCACAATTGTCCGACGGTCTCAACTCCATCGGCAATTGGTCCATCCAATTCTGCAGATCCTTTTCCAGCTCTCGGATCTTTTTGTGACTGATGCTATATACCGGCTCGGCATTGGAGCTATCTAGGGACTTCAGGGGGTAGATGTAGCGAACGACTTTCCTCATAATCATGGTCAGTTTCGTGTGAGCATTGGCTGCCCGCATGAGTGAAAAAGCGCCAACAGGCATTGGCAGGATCGCTTGGTCGGTAATGTAGTCGTCGTCGACCTCGGACGGGTATTCTTGATCGATGTCTTCGTCGCTCAACATCTGCGGCAGTCCGAGTGCTGCTCCCACATAGGCATCCAGCTTTCGAACCAGCCAGAAGATCCGCTTCCGCTCCTCAGACTCGATGGGATTGAATTTGGTTGGTAGGTTACGATGCAGGCCTAAACGACAGCAAGCTCTCAATGCAATACCAATATATGCATAGCAGATGGGCAGCTTGGCCGAGGATTGAAGAAAAAGTATCATGAAGACAATGGCCTGGATCGTCACCAAGTCTCTACAGTCTGTGATGTCAAGTAGCTGCTTGGCGGTGCTGAAGTATTGGTATCTGATCTGACGTTAGCGCAAGTGGCCTCAGTTCCGGCCAGCACATACCCTTGCTCGATCGCCTCCTTGTAGCCCTTGAGATCAAGCACGGTGTTTTCATTTTCGGTTTTGGAAAATAGGCACCCAACGGCCATGACGACGTAAAGCTGCGGCAGGAATTGAACATGATGGTTGTTGTATTGCTCCGGCTCGGTGTCGTAGACGGAATGAAGTCGTTTGAAGAATGTTGGTCGGTGTATCGGGCGCATGAGAGCACAGGCATCGTCCAATGTGTTGCGGCAAAGATCGATGGCCACGTCCTTCGGGGGGAGGTCAACGTGATGAGGGAGGCTAAAATCCACCGGTGACGAGTTGGAAGATTTGGGAGACTCGAGGATCTGGGCTATTGTTCGATTTTTTCGGGGACGGTCATACTCCGACAGGAACTGGTCACCAAACTGAGCACGGAACTTCCGCATGAAGACGTAGCCGGACGAGTGGCCATGAAAATCCCAGTTGCCGTGGTCGTCGAGGTCCAGCGCGCCGGTCCGATCGACCATCGACTGAAGTTGGGCATCGTCGTCTGGCTTGGCGGCGTCTGGGGCCGCTCGTCCCTCACCATTGACGTTTGCTTTTGGCTGGCTATGCTCGATCAGCTGCTCGACGCTGCGGGCGTCAAACTTGGGATCATCAAGGTCAAGTCCGGGTAAGACGGTGCGTAGGATCGACTCGGCCTTTTGCAGCCTTTGTTCCAGGGCCTCGATGTACTGGGGCGCCGGGTTCCGCCTTCGGTTGGAAGGTTGGTCATAGGTACACTCTGAGATTTGCGTCAGTCATTCGAGCAGGCGGGCGAACAGATGCAGGGCGGAGTGCGACAGACCATAGCTATAGACCGTGCAATGCGTGCAAGGCTGTTTACCGTCGCACTTGATTTTCTTTCTTCGACATTCGTCACAGGCTCGGGTTACTCTCCGTCGCTTCTGCATGGGCGCCTGTGGCTTTGCGCCGGAATCGCTCGGCGGCGTCTCTGGCAAAGGAGACTCGGGCCGCGACTCTGAAGCAAGTCCGCCATTATGGTGTGAGGCGGCGGTGGTCGGAGTGGTCACGGCATTCCTCAGAGCCTCGTCGGACGGGCGACCCAGGGACTGGGCGGGCTTAAAGTCCTGGTCGCCCATCCGATCCAAGCCTCAGGCAGCGGTGAGGGCGAGTAAAAGCTGGGGCGAAAAGCGAGGCGTTGTTGCACGCATCCACGCTCGACCTCACAACGGGCTCAGGCGAAATGGGTGGCGCATACAATGCGGAAGAGTGATTCACAAATAGTTGGGTAAGAGTAGATTTGTCACGGCCGATCCACGGCGCCGCATTCGGAGAGAAATACCCCGCAGCTCCGGTCGAATCCAGGTCAGAGCAGGATGGGCGATGCGAGGGAGAGGAAGAAGCGACGAGAAGTGAAAGAAAAGTGATGGTGATGGAAAGGGCAGATGTTTGGAAATGATCGACTCTGGCAGTACGAAGCGTACGAGGTTGCGGGTTCGCCCAACGACAAGCCTGAGCGCCCCTAGCGCACTGGGGGGGGGAGGGCAGGGAGGGCCAGGGACGCCCACTGGGCTGCCCTCTGGTGGTGCTGGGTGCTCGTCTACAGGCGACCCCCACCTTGAGAGGGACAGCATTTAACTAACCACGCCCACTACGTCTCCAATGACGTACTCGTGCAGCCAAAATGGCCCCTAGCTGCGGAGCTGGTCTCCCGCGTGGAAGCAGAGGCCAACCGGATAACTGTGCGATGGATCCTTTTTGGCTGTGAGACCTGCCCATTGCTCCCCTTTTAGGTCCTCCATACGCAGTCCAGGCGATGGGAAGCCCGCGATACGACTCTCGCCCCAGCATCCAAGACAACGTGGAATGTCGATCCCATGCCGCCGCGGACTGGCGGTCACTCCCCGACCGTACGATGGGTGAGGCTGCACTGGTTCCGGTCCAGAACCCTCAAGAGGCTTTATTTCCATGCGCGCAGAGATCGTGAAATCCGGAGATAGCACAGCAAGGGCGAGGCTTGGAGGCTTTATCGTAAGCGGCGACCCCCTGTAGCAATCGCTTATGGACGAATGACAGCAGCTCACCATTGCGCTTCCAAAGGACCATTCGCCCTGCGAGAAACCGCTTTACCCCCGAATAGCAGTTGCATCCAGGCCCACCAGGACCAGGCTCGACGACCTGATCTCAGAAAGACAGCTTTGGTGCTCTAGTATAAAAGTAGGAGTGTTCCAAGGCCGTGGACTGACCGAAAGCGGCCTTCTCACGGCGCCCAGGGCTGTTACGCAACTTGATGTCTAGAATTTTGGGCAGCTGAGGAGGGGCATCCATGCCTCGCGTGGCCATCCCACCATTACGAGCACTTATTGCGCCAGGCCAGGGTCGGGGGAATTGGACACGGCGGAGGCACGCCCCGTGTGTACTTGTGGCGCATACGAACATACGGATAAAGCCCGGTCTAATACGCTTCCCTTCCCTTCCCTCAACATGGCGGTGAATGGCGGGCTTGATGATGGCATAGAGCAACACACAACCCATGCGCGGTGGATCATTTCGATATGCTTGCGTGCCATGTGCCCATCCTCTTATTCCCGCGTCGTGTCTGCCTGCCCGCAATCTCTATTCGACCATCCAGGGCCCACCTATTGCTGGGTCGAGTAATAATCGACCGACCCCGGGCTGAATATGCAGGGAACGTTTGTTTGTTTGGCTAGAACTTATGTGACGGATATCAGATTCGCATACTTCAGGACGCCGGCTTAGTTGATACTGCCAGGTCTGAAACCATCACTTTCTCCACATCCATGGTGGTATCGACTCTCCGGGGGGAGTCGATCTCCTGTCGGACCTGCAGGTCGCCGAACAACTCGTTTACGCTTTCGAGAGTGTGACCCTGTGTCTCGGGGTAAAAGAAATACACAACTATTGCTGCGGTCCAGTTGAACGCTGTGAACAGATAGAAGTAGCGATATCCCAGATTCGTCAGTGCAACAGGCGAGCATTGGGCAAAGATCAGATTGACCACCCAATTTGTGAACGTGGACAAGGAGGTGCCTTTGGCGCGTGCTGCCGTTGGAAACACCTCGCTGGAAAATATCCACGAGATGCACCCGAGACTCGTGAAAAAGACCGAAAAGACGAAATACGTGGCCACACTCGCACGCAATGCGTTTCCATTGCGACCAGGATCCGGCTTCCCGTCGATGTAATAGTGGGCCAGAGTAGCGTTGACACAGAGTGCAGCTCCCATGCCTATCATGGACGGAATCAACAGCTTCCTTCGTCCGATTCGATCCACGAATGCGATGCAGATGGTGTTATACACTTGAGCCAGTGCACCATAGATGCCGATGATCATGAGGCTCCTGGTCGTACCGAAGTGCAAGTATGAATAGATTCGTGGCCCATAATAGTTGATGACATTTATGCCACTCGTGATGGTGAAGAGCTGAATTCCACATGCCAACAACAGACGCCGTCTTAAGCCTGACAACCGGAACAAATCACGCCAACCCATGCGGCACTCGCGCTCGGCTTCGAGGTTCTCCTGAATACGTTGGTACTCGGCTTCGACGAGGAGAGGATCTTTATGAAGTCGAATCAGAACGGCGTGCGCGCTGGTTACATCTCCACGTTCTGCAAGAAACCGCGGAGACTCGGGCAAGAACCAGATCCCGGCTGCGAGAACCAACGCAGGCAACACTTGGATTGAGAGTGGAAACCTCCAGCTGAAGGGACCTTCGACCAGCGAGCTCCCATAACCTATCCACTGGGCGCAGACAAATCTAGCTCCCCAGTTAGTACATTCACGTTGAGGCGGTTTGCGGCTGGGACTCGGACCCAAGGCCAATGTTCCACTGCTGTAAACCGGCCAGCAAGGCCCTAAACTTCGGATGAGCCACCTCCGAGCAGTAATTGGGTATCGTCGCCGACAGCAGGCCGACAGCAAGGCCCGCGATGACTCGACCGACGACCACGGTGGCAATACTGTTCGCGCCGCCCTGCAACGCCCCTCCGACGCAGCCGAGAATTGCGCCGATGAAGATAGCAGCACGTCTGCCATATCTGTCAGAGAGGATGTTGAGGCATAGTGATGAAATGATGGCCCCTCCGGTGAACGACGACACTATTCCGCCTGCTGTATTGTCCGCCAGCCTGCCATTTCCGAAATGGTGGACGAAGTCTGTCTGGGCGATTGAGGAGGAGATGATCCCAGAATCTGCTCGCTCGACACACACCTCATATCAGCAATCAGTCTTGGAAAACTATCGGATACGCGCAACATCAGAGTGCATGTTCAGTGGCTGCCGCTTGACTCCAATATTGCGATCGATGTGCCGAGGTCAGGAAGGAACTGATGTGGCTCACCATAGCCAAACAGCAATGCCCCCAAGCACGCAAAAGCGCAACAGAAGCTGACTAGAAGCATGAGGCTTGCGTCTGGAGACTGCAGAAAAACAACATAATCTGCGAAGGCACTGGGCGTATATGACCGAACAGTTGAGTCGTTTTCGGTTACGGTATTCAAAGCAGTTGCAAGTCTGAATTATGCCCGAGCAATCCGGCTGAGCGAAGGAGTTGTCGCCCTGATGGTCGATTGTCCTGCAGAGGTCCAGGCTGCAGGGGTCTTCGGCTTGCTCTCGCGTGGAAAACAGAGCCCAGAGTCTTCCCCGGATCCAGCCTAATTGGTGCCGCCCAGTCGGATCCGCAGCTCAGCAGCTCAGAAAACACTAAACGACCCCAAGGCAAGCTGGTGAGACTGGCCTGATAATGAGTTCTCAGGACGCGAAATGGCGCACATGTGATTCCCCCTTATCTGCGTATCGTTCCTGCTTAGCGACAAGTCCTCTCGAAAAGATGTCTGGGTGGATGTCCACAAGAGCCACATGCTAGCCATCCTTCTGCCCGAGCAGCAATTCTCCCAGGAAAGCGAAATTCCACTTCCACCCAGGCCACTTTACTCGCCAGAAGGTGAAGAGTAGATAGATGGAGCTCAGTTGACAAGATCGATCGCCCAGAGATTGTCCGGGGCGAGTCTTTACTGTCCACTCCAGAGAATCGCACAGACGTTCAAAACCTGCCCCGGCGCTACTCTAGACTTTTGACTTTGCGAGTTTCGAACCCAGTACAGAACGAATTATTCCCCCACCCGAAATGAGTTGGCGCTGACGACCCCACACGTCCTGCACAGCGACGAGATAGTGATGCGTAAGGCGGTTTTCGGCTATTCTAGGCCACTAGGGCACAAGACATCATGACGGCTCCATCATGAACCGGGATCGATAACTGACCAGGGGTGCCTGCAAAATCTCGGCGCGAAGCTCGCTTTCCCAGCCTAACATGACTGGGGCGAGCCCTGGACCCAAGGTAAGGAAGCTGAGGAGCAAGTCGTTCAGTTTTTCAAACATCGGCCGGGAGAGTCGTTTCGACACTTTGAGCATTCTTCCGACGAACCAAGGCCTCTCTGTATGGAGCAGGGCTGGATTTTTGCTGCCACTCAGCAATATTTGTATCAGTGCTTCCACGGAAATGTGTTGATCTAGTTCGTTGTGCATGACATTGTCCACGAGCTCCGCAAAGAATCCCTCGCTGAGTTCTGTGGAGTGGCGGTATTCCCAAATGGCTGTATTGATTGTCATCAGCGCACCCAGCCTGGATATGATCTGTTTGAACTGTCCTGTATCGGTATATCGTGCACCATTTGGACTGGCAAGAAGATTATAGAGAGGCTGGCCAGGCGAGAAGACCGAGTAGCGCAAAGGCTGCTGCCTTCTTGAGACTGGGTTGTTCTGCATGCCTGCTTGCACAAGCGCAAGGTGTTCGGCGCACTTCAGAAATGTGATAAATTCTTCGGTCTGCTGGGCGATTTCGGTACGGCCAATGGCCTCGGCCTCTTGCTCATTCGTGTGTCTTGGTGATAACTGATGGTCAAAGTAGAACGTGGCTCCATGACCCTTGTAGCCAGAGAAGATGTAATCCGACCAGTTGATCAACATCTGTAATCGGTTGTTTTGGACCAAGGCGGCTGGTCCGCCTCTGTCTCTAATCTTTTGCATGACTGCTTCCCAGTGCATCCAGGCATAGACGCGGCGTTCGACACGAGGATCGAAATCCTCCAAAGCCGCCGCGGAGATCGTCGCAGAGATCGTCGCATCCGAGGTGTCGTGCGGGAGACGCTGGTAGTGATGAAGAAGCAGTTGTGAGGCCTTGGCACGATGTTCAATGGCAAGACGTGTTTCTGGGAGGCCTTGAACCCAGGCCTGTGTGTTGGCGGCGTGGACAAGGATTGTATTCTGGAAGCACACGGCCCCTTTCATGGCTTCTGGGATGAAGACAGTTAGGTACCAGTTGTGTGCAAGAGGGCTTCGTCGCTCAAACCCGTACGAGCATGCCGGCATGACGTTGGCATAAAAATCGAAAAGCTCCTGGTCTTGAGCGCTCAACTCCATAGGTAGGCAGTCGAATGGGTCTGTCCGAGCAGCACTCAGATATGACTGTGGTTCCGGGCTTTGGGACGTGGAGCCGCTTGATCGCCATTGCCAGCTGTGAGGCGAAGGACGATCAAAAGAATTAACGGACGACGGAGGAGTGAATGGTGGGTTGGGGATCAGGTCCGCCAGCTTTGCAAAAGCTGAAGGGCCCAGGGAAAGGGCAACGCCGGGTTTTCTGGGAACCACCTCTAGGTCCGGATTATAACGAACAATCTCTTCGACGGGATCATCATTTTGGCTTTGTCGCTCGCTTTGGTCGTTTGATGCTCCTTGCAACGATAGACTATGCCGAGCATCCCGAGACTCGACGGCCGGCGACGTTTTCTGCTTGGCACGTTTTGATGCCGGTTGTGACTGTGAAATAGCTGCTGTAGCTTTGTCTGCTTTCTTGCGGATCGGTCGAGGAGGTTCCGCCGCAATATTCGACTGAGAACGAGCCTCCCAACGTTTCTCCCTCATATATTCCTGCATAACATGACGTCGAACTTGAGTAGAATTGGTGCCTGAAGAGCTGACGTTGCTATTGTCAATGAACTGAAACCGGCGTTGCGGTTTAGACATGGCTGCTGCTGTTGTATGTGCTTGATGGAGTGATCGCCCTTTCTCGAAGCTGCAAAGGTCCTGGAGAGTCGGTGCAAGAAGCCAGCCAACGGAAAACAGTGTATACCTAGTGCTTCGAGCTTTGTTTGCGGGTTCGACCTGGAAATGCTTGGTTTCGGGGACATGGTCAAAGAAGAGTCGTGCTAGCCAGGAGGCGTTGGCGACGGGGCATTTTGGCTCTTGCGCATGACGTCCTGATCGGGAATTGTAATGCCTTTCCTCCAAATGAGCGGAATGTCTAGAGGAGGTATTTCGCAAGCTTCACTTCGCAAAAGGAGACAGTTCACCCAGATGGAAATGTCAGACTTTTGGACGCCCGGGAAGTCGCCTCGCTCCAGGCCTGCCGTCCAAGACGCCAATTAGCAACATACACTTTGGGAAAGGAAGGCTCGGCGGCCCGAAGCCTCCAAACTGAAGTTGGCAGTCGGTGTCGCTCGAGGTGTTGAAAGGCGGAGTGAGCGGCATCCACTGGTATTCTTGCAGGGGATCTGGGCTGATGTGTGTGGAAGAGAAGAACGTCGTTAGACCACCTCCATCAACCCGGCTCGGGAGTCGGATTCTAGAGACTAATGCCCATCAAGAGGCATGGACAGCCATGGAGTCTCACTACTGCTTTGTTAGTCAGGCCCCGAGCGAGCCTAGCTAAGGCCAGCTTCTCTGGCGTCCATCATTATCTGTTTTGGGGGCTTACGGAAGGCTTAGGAACCCTCAGGGCTCGTGTTGGGTGGCCGTTGGTGGTGTGTCGGCCAGGTGCTCTGGGGATCAGCCCTGCAGCAACAACCTTCTCCGTCCTTTCTGGGCCGTAGTTTTCCGGCGACTTCCTGCTCCGGAAGATGCTGGTCAGATCGGCTCAAGAATGGCAAGATCTCACGCAATTCAAGGCCAGCGAAACGAGTGCCGATGCCCTGGGACGAGCGAGCTAGTGAGGGTATGTTGCTACCCAATCAACAAAGCGACAAGCCCTGGCAGCGACTTGAGCCATGCACCTTGGGGACTTTGTAACAGATATACGAAAGTGAATATAACCAAAACCAGACATAGCATGGTTGGCGACACGCGCTTCTCGCAGTGCTCGCGATGTTTGGACTGTGCCGGCAACAACTGATGGTACTTTTGCGGTTCCCAGATGTCGGCGATCAGTGGTACTGTAGTGGTGCGTGGGTACGCTCAGTGTCACGACTTGAGGGGATATCAAGATAAGGCAGCAAAGTACAAAGTATATAAAAACAACCTGCTGCCCTTGTGCCTTGTGGCAGAGCTTGTGGTGTTCGCCATCGGTGTCGCGGTCTGCCTCACCCCTCTGTTGACAATTATCCAGACATAGTCATAACCTGAATCTCAAGTCTGTTTTGCAGACAGCTCTGTTCCTGACATTGCAGTTTGCACTCTTGGACGGCATTATTACAGAAGAGGGACTGACGTCTTGCGAGTCAATCGATCGAGTTCCCGGCAGACTGGTTTCTAACATATCAACCTCTGTGACGGATGGATGGCATTCTCATCAAAGCGCGACGGCTCCGTCAGCCCCTCCAACTGGCGTCTACTGGGGGACCTCGCGGATACAAATAGGTAACAGATGGCTGTCTCATCCACACCGGTTCGTGGAAACGGTGACGGCAACCGCATCTCGGAAGACGTGATCCTGAAGCGTGCGAGTTTGGGACATGACAGCCACAAATACTTCCTTGTGTTGAAGCAGTCGTCCCCTTCGCGGCCGATTGGCTCCTTTGTCACAGAATCCTGTCCAGTGAGTCTCCAACACTCCCGCGTCTCAGAAAGTGCTTCAGCCAGTGGCCAAGCGACGTTGCCGGGTCTTTGACTCGTCGATTGTCCCCATGCACCGGCCTCCACACTTATCAGGGTTTCTTTGACCACACTGGACGCCTGCAGCAGCCGCCTCAGAAATCTGAATCTCAAGCCTAAAACCCCAGCGACGTCGACGGACACTCCCGCAAGTGGTGTGTTGGGTTGCACTGACACCCCTTGGACCCTGACTTTGCTTTGTCCTTCTTCTTCTGGTCCACTGCCTGCTCCAACTACTACTGTGTGGTACCTACTTTGCACTGCATCAAACCACCATTCCCTCACTAGCCACCACCTACCGGTGACCAGCTTGATCTTCCGCCGAACTGCAGGTCCCAGTTCCTGCATCACCGCCGTGCAACATTTGCTCAAGCGGTTCGCGAGAACATTCACCACGCGCTCACCGCAGGAAGCCATTCGCGTTTCTCGATTCTTCAATCAGCGCAAGCTTCCTTCAAGACACCGACACTGCTTCGAGGGGCTCACTGCTACTGATCTCGGCCGACCTTTTTTTCGCGGGAACGAACCCTGATCCTACACCGGAGCCATGGCGCAAGCAACTCAGTCGATAAAATGTGTCGTTACCGGTGATGGTGCCGTAGGAAAGACATGCCTGTTGATATCATACACCACGAATGCGTTCCCTGGCGAATACATCCCGACCGTCTTCGACAACTACTCGGCCAGTGTGATGGTAGATGGGAAGCCAGTGTCACTAGGTCTGTGGGATACGGCAGGTCAAGAAGACTACGATAGATTGCGACCTCTTTCATACCCACAGACAGATGTATTCCTGATATGCTTCTCTATCGTCTCGCCTCCAAGTTTCGACAACGTCAAGGCAAAGGTAGGAGGAACACTCTTCCTGCACCCGGGGTTCTTGAGCTGACACTTTCGGATACAGTGGTACCCTGAAATTGAGCATCACGCACCCAATGTGCCCATCATCCTTGTTGGCACCAAGCTCGATCTTCGAGAAGATAAAGCAACGGCAGACAACTTGAGGGCGAAGAAGATGGAACCGGTCTCTTACGAGCAGGCGCTGTCGGTAGCCAAAGAGATCAAGGCGGTCAAATACCTGGAATGCTCTGCACTCACACAACGAAATCTGAAGAGCGTGTTTGATGAAGCCATTAGGTGAGGCGCGATCCGACTATGGAACGTTGGCATAGCACTGACGAACATGTCCTCAGAGCCGTACTGAACCCTCGACCTACGACGACCAAGAAGAAGTCGCGATGCACCATTCTCTAGGGTTTTTCCAAGCGCGCTTCTAAATCGGGTTTTTGGCTGTGCAGAGATTTGATCCGAGTCGCAGGGCAACAGATGGACATAGACTTCGCTGCTTCGTTGCTTCCTTACTTTGATACAACTTTGCCGTTCGCCTCTTTGCCTGCTTCCTGGACGCAGCTGAAAGTGTCAGCGGAAGAACCTGGGGCATCCAACTAATACAGCTTGAATCAAGGCGTGAAGGGCGGCGTTGATATAGGAAGGGATTCACATCCGATATTTCAGGCAGAAGCATCCTTGTCCTCATGATCTATCACCTTCGCGAATCCCCTAAACCAAAACCCAGTGCTTCAGTGGCTCACGCGAGAAAGGCGGCTAGGATGGACGTCCCCACGGGTGTCCTTGACCTCCACCGCGTTTGCACCTGTTTCGGGTGGCGGCTTCTGCTCCTGAGCGCCCTTCTCGCGCTCAGCCTTCTCCTTGAGCCGCCTCCGTCCGCGCTCCTCTTCAAGTTTTTGGTTCTTTGAGCTGATTTTTGCCCTGCGTGCTTTGCTCTTCCCGCCTCCTCCAGCCGTAAGCTCGACATTTAGCCTCCGCCCTTTCTTCTGCTTCCCTCTGGCATTCGTCTGCTCCGTGTAGTCTTCCTGCGCATCGACTGCATCTTTCCCTCTCCCTCTAGCCTCCGGATCGAAGATAGAATGATGGTACAATTTCAAACATGTCTTCATCTTGTCGTAATGGTCGAATTCGAGAAATGCATACCCCTTACTCTTTCCAGTAGCTTTTTCGGTCGCATGACGGACGGAGGTGGGTGCTATCTTGGAAAAATGGGCGTTGATCTGATCGAGAGTGGCGTCGTAAGGGAGATTACCGACAAAACAAATGAATCGAGCAGGAGCAGACTTGTCGCTGTCATGGCTCTCGTTCTTTGCCTTCTTCTCCTTCTTCTTGTTCTTCTGCTTCTTCTTCATCTCCTTTTCTGACCCTTGTGCCGGAGCCTCTTCTGCTGCGACTGGTGCAAGCAGTGGGAGAGCATCTGCGGCATGACTAGTTGACTGATCTTGTTCTTCCGCTTCCTTCAACTTCTTCTGTTTCTTTGCCCTCCGTTCCGACTTCTCCTGCTTCAGTTGTCCCTTTGACTTCTCGGAGCCGTTCGGGGCTACTGTTTGAGAGGTTTCCTCAGGCTGCTGTGGCTTTGTAATTTTCAGATCATCCTGATCCTGGAGCTGTTCGTGCTTTCTCTTTTTAGCCATCTCGAAGTGTTGCTGGAAGTGACAACGTCTTAGTAAGAACCACGTCAACACATAATATTGCGCGAGAAGAGGGGGCAGGTGTCGGTGCGGACCTTTTGAGAGTGCTGGGAAAAAATGATCTCGGAGCGGTCGGGCTGAAGTAAGTCAGTCCTGACTGACCCTGCGGTAGGACGTCATTCTCCTCCTAGCCGCATGGTCAGTGGGCATCGCATCCTGGTAGCCGCTGCGCGAGACTGGCCGTGGCACGCTTCACTTCCGCCTAGACTCCCTATATCCCGCCTGGAGTAGCGCTGGATATGCTCTCTTTCCTTTCGGGGGTGCCTTCAGCCTCGACCTTCGATTCCCTCATCTCGCACGCTTATGCAGCGGAGCGCTTCTCGCTTCTCTCTTTGATGCCAGCTATGATAGACAGATAAACCACGAGGACTCGCATTCCTTTACCACCCCACCTCATAGAAAGCTTTCCTTCCTCCCGACCTCAGCTCCACCATGGCCGTCTACGCATCCCAACTCGCTACCAAAGGCCATTTTGCGAGCAGCGCCCCGACCCTACCGACACAGGCGCCTCCTGCCGGCACGTTCTTACCCGGTACCAAAGTTCATGTGGGAGACCACAGGGTCATCATCGACCGCTATCTGTCCGAGGGCGGCTTTGCCCACGTCTACGTTGTGCAGCTCCCCCGTGCCGTCGATGGAAACCAGAAGGCCGTGCTCAAGCGGGTGGCCGTGCCCGACAAGGATCATCTGGCCAATATGAGAACAGAGGTCGAGACCATGAAGAGATTGCGCGGGCAGAAGCACATTGTCAAGTACATTGACTCGCACGCCTCCCAGTTGAAGGGTGGTGGCTACGAAGTGTTTCTGCTCATGGAATTCTGTCAGGGAGGAGGACTTATCGACTTCATGAACACTCGCCTGCAGAATCGGTTGACTGAGCCTGAGATTCTGAAGATCTTCACGGATGTGGCCGAGGGCGTGGCTTGCATGCATTACCTGAAGCCGCCTCTGATGCACCGAGATCTCAAAGTCGAGAATGTCCTAATATCCACCAGCGGCTCGTCCAGGATATACAAGCTGTGCGATTTTGGCTCAGCAGCTCCTGCGAGGCCGGCCGCTACCAGTGCCGCCGAAGGACGGCTAATTGAGGACGACATCAACCGCCATACCACCCTGCAGTATCGCAGCCCCGAGATGATTGATGTGTACAGGAAGCAGCCTATCGATGAGAAATCTGATATTTGGGCTCTTGGCGTATTTCTGTACAAGCTTTGCTATTATACGACTCCATTTGAGGAAGCCGGACAGATGGCCATCTTGAACGCCAAGTTCAAATTCCCAGGTTATCCACGGTTCTCAGACCAGTTGAAGCTACTCATCGCCTCAATGCTCCGAGAGAAACCATCAGACCGACCCAACATATATCAGGTGTTACAGAAAGCTTGTCAACTGGACGGCCGCGAGCTGAGGTTTGAGAACATCTATGCTCGCAGGACACAGTCGGAAAGTCGCAAAGATCAAGTGCTCCCACAGCCGTCCAGCTCGCAATCGAGAGCTGGTGCCACATTATCCCCTCCAAAACAAGTAGCCCCTCCGACCATCCCTGACATTGAACCAATGCGACGAGGCCGACCTACTAAACCTGTATCTCATCATGGTTCGGCCAAACCGAGTCCGTCGCCACTACGGATGGTGGACGATGCCCATTCAGATCCCTTCGCTGCGCTGGACGGTAATCGGACTTCTGCTGAAGACGAACTCTCTTCGCGCTTTCCAACGCTGGATCAGTTCTCCTTAATGACGGACAAGGGCCAAAAATTTGCGTTTGAGCCTCCTGTCGACAAAAGGGAGACGGCGGCTAATCCCCAACTAGCCCAACGGGTGACGAATGCTTTGGCAGATGATGCCTTTGCAAGACCTTCTAGTCCTGCTAAGCCGAAGCCGCCGGCGGAAAAGTCAGCCACTGTTGTTAGATCGCAGACTGTCCTGCAGCACAAGAAGTCGCTGGAAGGCAAAGAAACGCAAGCACGTGCGAGCACAGCCACTGCTCCGCCGATCACCGCGCCCAAGCCGCCGATGGTATCAACCGGTACGATGACGGCCTCTCCGCCAGCTCTTCAATCCGAAGTCAAGCCATTAGCTGATCGTCCAATCCACCGTTTCCCGCCCAAAGAGCAACAATTGAAAAATACGGTCGCGCCGACTCAGAAATACGAGGACTTGGAGCTGCCCCCACGGGAACCCCGTTCTACCCGCAATAAAGATGCCTCGAGGCTAGCGAACCTGCTGAGGGAAGATGCCTATCGCTCGCAGCTCGCCGGTGATGTTGAGCCAAGGTCGCCAACATCGTCACGTCCGTCATTAGAAGGTGGGCGTCCGACCATGCGGGAGCTGAACTCCGGCGTGAGTAGGTCTAGGTCACTCAATTTCCGGAATCGACCCGCCAGCGTTAACATCGGGGCGAGACCTACTCACATCAAGGACAGGGAAATCAAGAGCCTCGACTACGACACGACTTTCAAGAGTGCAGAGCCCGAAATGGCTCCTCTGGCACATGTAGAGTCAGCCAACAACATTACGTCTGACATTGACTTTCTCAAGGCTAAAGAAGAGGAGGAGAAGGAACGTAGACACCACCATAGAAGGTTGGGCAGCGGACCAAGGCATCTCAAGAGAGCCAGCTTGCCGTCTATTGTTCCGAACATTGCGGGTACCACCAAGTTGTTGGCTGGCAAGTTCGGCGACGCCTTCAAGATGTTTGAAAGCAACAGCGACTCAAACCACCATCGACAACGCAGTGATTCTCCGTCACGCGACCCCATCAATATCCTGACACCGATTGCAGGTTCGGAAGCGACGGACTTGAGTGACGATCGGCATCCATGGGACGATATGGAAGACCAGTCACCCGAGATGAGACGCGAGATCGAGAAAAGAAAGCTGGAGGCTGAGGAGAGAAGAGTTGCCCAGGCGGCTGCAGAGTACCGACACCGACTAGCAGCACGAGGAGGTGGTGCTACGGGCGGTGGCGGCGTTGGCAGGTCAGCTACTATTCAGCACAGGGTCAAGTCACTGTTAAATGAGAACACTCGGCCGGCGCAGAAGACAGCAACCGGGTACGGCCACTTCACCGAGTCTCCAGCGCCTCAACAGCCGCATGGCGACGAGAGGCGGTCCTCTCAGCCGTCTGCCCCCGCTCCGGCCCAGTCGTCAAGCCACGTAGAAAGGCACGGTGTCCCAGAAGTCATTGCCTCCGCACCATCCTCCACCACCGATCTTGTCCGGGTCGATTCGCGCGGACAAAAACCTCCGGCGCCCCCAAAGCCAAAGGTGCTGCGGACAGCTGGAGCCGGTGAGCCGAATGTTGTCAATTCAAGCGAAGTCCATGTGGCTTCGACTACAACACTCGATGATGACTGGGAAGCGAACTTTAGTCGGCGATATCCTAGTCTTGCAGGGATCGAGATGGTAGAGACCTCGATCGACGTGCCCAAATCCACAACGAGTGTACGAACGAAAGAAGTGTGATGAGCGATGTTGTGGGAGGCATATACACGTAGAACTGAACCAATGGCCTACATCGTCGCCGTTGCCGGTTGAGTACTTTGTAGATGAGAGTGAAGTGAAAGTGAAGATTCTCCAGTTCGCACTTCGTGACTGTCACTTTCTCTGCCACTGCCAGACTGCCTCACTTCGTCTCGGTGCTCATCGTTCTTCCTCTTCTCTCTGCACAGTCACTCGAACCCACAGTTCGCCGTTGAATACTCCTTCATCCTCTGTTTGGCACTCCACGTCCACCTCGTCACTTGAAAGGCTTCGAATGGCAGCGTCACCAGCATCCAAGGCTTCAACGCCACGGCGCGGGGCTAGAGCGCGGGACCCCGAGACAACCAATGCGCAGTTACTTGGCAAGCCAGACAGCGACCAGGATAATGGCCCCAGTTACTCGTACCATGTCGGAGCAGCCTCGGGCGTGGGGGCCTCAACAGGCACTCGGACTGTCGCTAGGGCTGGAACCAAGGGCAAAAGATTCCACAACGACCGCAACTTGCGCGTCCATCGTCATCGCAAGACGAAGTACTCGTACAGAATCGGCATCCGGCTACCTAGAGAGAGGCTGTTGACTTTCCCACAGTACGACGGAAGGGTCAAGGGCTTCGTGCACCGGTGGAGTGGCTCGTTCGTGACGCTCAAACTTGCACCCTGGAAGTTGCACGCCATCGACGCCGCAGCACAGAGACACCTTCTTTCAGCGGCCGTTGGTCCTGTCCCTCCACTTCCGTCCTCACACCCGGCGGCGTCGACGGCGCGCACGCCTTCGTCCGCAGCGTCTCTCGAGTCATTTCTCTCGGCCACGGGCCCATCGAGCTTCTCAGACGCGGATCATACCCGGACCAGCAGCACCCCGTTTACCGCATATTCTTCACCGGAGGCGGAAGCAGACCGACGCCGCATCCAGGCAAAGGCAGCACTCCACCAGGACGTTGTTTCAACATCCAATACTGGCCCCTTTGGCGCATACGGTCCGCGAGGAGGACCATTCCCTGCGCCTACCGCAGCAGCAGCAGCGTCATCGTTGTTGTTGTCGTCGTCGCCAACATTCCACATCGGTACCACTTTCGAAGACCTCCCGGTCTCTGAGCGCCTCATCCGCAACAGCACCATGGCCCCCGTCAAGGACACCAGCAGCGTGCACAACACCATCAAAGGCATCATCCAGCACTTGACCGACATCCAGCTGCAGACGCACGGCTACATCCCGCAGACGCAGGACCTGCTCGTCGACAAGCTCACCGACCTGACGACCGCGCTCGCCGAGCTGAAACGCCTGACATCCCCGCAGGAGTCCCCGAACAACTACATCCACCAGGTGGCCATCGCGCCGGAGATTGTCGACTACGTCGACGACGGCCGCAACCCGGACATCTTCACCCGCGACTTTGTCGAGATCGTGCAGCGGGGCAACGCCGTCGTCCACGGCAAGCAGCGCGCCTTCCGCGACTTTACAGAAGTGTATGCGCGCAAGTTGAAGGAGGGCATCCCCGGCGTGAGTACCCAGGTGGACAGGGTGCTGAGGAATGCTGGCTTCGAGGAACAGGATGACTTAAGGTCGAGCACGAATGGGGCTCACGATGCTGAGAGGGCTGAGGACGCGCAGCATGAACGTGGACATGGACATGGACACGAACCTGACCACGGGTCTGCGAATCAGTGAAATAAGCCATGGAGAGGGCCGGGTTCGGAGAGCCCTCAGGCGAGATCCTTAGGAAGTGGATGGTGGATTTTGTGGCACGAGAGGAATCTGCATTTGGCCCGCAAGCCTTGCGCAGGATTCACCCGACCTTGGAACGTCCGTCCTAGGCGTGGTAAATTCTCCATGCTCGAGGCACCGCAGCAGTCCCTTGCATCAACGGGTGCATTGATTTCGTCCTTGACGACGCGCTGGGCTGGGCTTGACGTTTATGAAATTATCATCATCGAAGCTATCTGTTTGAATACCGACCCTAACTGGAAACACAATCCTCACTGTCCACCCGCGACGAAATATAATCCATCCGTTGAAGCGAATCCGGACGAGTAGACGGTGAAAAAGAATATCACCGACTCAGTACATTTGGCAACCCATGTCAGAAGGTCTGGTCATGCCCCAGGAAACATAGCTGCTATGTTTGCGCTCAAGAATTCGAGGGGTGCCGCTTTGGAATCCGGTATCACCCAAGACTCCCACGCCTCCCACTCTTCTGGGGACACGGTAGAAGCCAAGCGGGGTGGCAAGTCAATTTGACTTGGATGCTGGATCTCCAATAGGTCCTTCAGCTCGCTCTCTAGGCTATACGCGTGTTCGAGGAACCCGGCTTCAGGGTTCATTTGTTGTGAGTAATCGCTTGTCCATATGTAGGGAGCCCATGAGTTATCGATACCTGGGAAATGGTTAGCATCTCGGTTGACCGGTGGGCAGAGGACCGTACAGTGTTTGGCAAGCTTCAAGGCTGTGAAGGCCCAGATGCGTCGTCGTTGACGGTCAGAGACTCCCGCCGACATCACTTTTCGGGCGCGGCGTATTGACTCCACGTTGCAAGATCCGAACCTAAGGTTCGGATAATGAGTTGATACTTTGATCAACAGAAGATATTTCCAGGCGATTTCAAGCCTTCTAGTACCGAACATTCCCAAATTCGCGTAGTCGGCCAGAGGACTCCCTCCTTCAGGATCAGATTTAGACACCATGAACTGATGCATTGAGGGGATTCCGAGAGACCAGGCAGCCGACAGTTTGAAATTCGCCTCTTCAAACTAATAACTCAGTCAAGAGCTGCATAACAAGGCAGACACACTTACCATTCTGAGCGTCGCATATTTCTGAAGGGATTCTGAAAACGTCCCAGCGTCGCTCGAGTGGTACCGGTTTTCCAGACGATCTTGATGCAAGTTACTGGCAAGCTCATCCTGCCCCTGGAGCTCGCAGGATGGCCTTTCAGCCGTTAAGGACATCGATGAATCGGAGTGTCGAGTGCCTGTGCGGTTCTCCAATCCACCTTTGGGCACAGTTACACGACAGGCAGTGTCGGCAAGGTATTGACTCGGGTTGAAAATCTCTTGCTGCTGATGATCAATGGGAATTTGCTGCTGCTGGATCGTGGTATCTCGATCCTTTTGTATGACGTGGTTTTGTCGACGATGAACCACCTCGACGTCTGGGCCTTTGATGTGGTCGTCTTTCTGCCCTCGTTGAGCACTATGGGTTTAGTGATCATCTGTGAGCATGAGTTCAACGGAGTAACTACCTTGGAGGCGGACTCAGATCCTCCCGTTGAACCCGAACCTGATCACGATTTACAACTGGGGTCTTGAGGCGTTGCCGTCGCTCGAATCTTGTGATCTTCGCTTTTGGAACCTGGACACCCCGGATGATGGCATTCTCCATTGGCCTTCCTAGGACATCTTCCATTTCCTTTGAGCTGAAATTCTTTCGAATACCCCATCTAGCAAATTGCCGTTTGTACTGTTTGTCTGTCGCATGGAAATCATGGTCACACTTCATCCTCTTGATCACATCTGCGAGTTCATGACCCCGATAAAGAAGTTCGATAGCAGGACGGTGACGGTCCCAGGCAGCTTCTGAAATGGGCGGAGCCCGCGGATTTCGTCGATGCTCCGTGGACATGAAGGCACCGGTTATTCCTTTGCGTGAACTGTCGAAAGGCCCAAGGCTTGGAGAGCGGTAACAGCGAAGTACAAAAGTAAACTCCGCAGGGCATGAATGTTGCTTAGAGGTGCAGAGCAGGTTTCCCTCATGTCAAGCAGCTCAAGGTATAGAGTGCCAGGGATATGACCAAAGTTGCTGTTCAATTCCAGTTACTTAACGACATAAGTTGCAGAGATACTTGTTAAGGAAGGCCAAAAGTTGTAGTCTGGATTACATTCGTCTGCAGCGTGACCGCGATAGCTAACCACCGTTTGCGAAGGGTACAAGGCTTGTGGCCGTGTTCTCATATGGCTGCGGACCAAACTGAGCAACTTCAGTCGATGCAAACGTATGGCACTTGCAGGTCCACACATCACTCAGGCAAGCCAAGAACCGCCAAGGGGAACAGACCGATGGGCTCTACCGAGTAACGATTGGGATGATGGCTAGTCGCTACTGGTACATACCCAGAACAGAGTATTTCTCAAGGCGCAAAGGTCCTGCTTTCAGACGCCACCGGGTCACCTCCGGACGGGACCATCGGGGCCATTCTGCAGGCAATCCAGGCAAACCAATCGCAATGGATCCGTCTAACACAAGTTGCAACTTGTGCCGGAGAAGGCTTTTTGGGACTGGCGTCCGGCAACAACAAAGCAGCTGGTCTTTGCAAAAGTTGTTCCTCCCTCTTCCTTAGACTGCGGGACATCGGGAAAGGTCACTTCAAAGCTCTCGTCGGGGTCGACCATTTCAGCAACATGGGTCTTCTGATCAGGGGCGGACTAGACTGGTTGACCCTGGCCGCCTGGGGCCACCGTCGCGCCGGATAGGCTGAGGTGCGATTCCAACAGCTTCCTGCACAGCCTTGTAGGACTGGGGTTTCAAAGTTGTTCGAACAAAAGTTGTTGACATAGAGTATATAGCGGCTCCTGCACCACTGCAAATGAAGTTGGCTTACATGTCGCCAGCACTGTAATCTGCTTCAGACATTTCAAGATCGATCAGAACCGCACAGTCGTCTTCACTCACCTCTCCGGACGCCTCCTTTTCGAGTTGAATTCAATCGTGCGACGACCCTGCAGCACCTGAAGTCTGCCTTGCCAACAGCCCGTTACCCACCCGAACTTCCAACCGCCACATCTTTCTCCCGCACAGCCACAACAGGGTGTCCGCAATGGGGCTCGGGGCCGAGGTCACCGTCTCCATTGTCTTTGGGGTGTTCATGGCCATTCTCGCTCTTCTAGGCTTGTGGCAGGCCGCTCACTATGCGGCCCGAAGTCTGCGAAGTGAGTACATGTTTCCATCTCTTGAGGTTGCTGACTTTGGTGTAGCACACGCTCAGCGATCCAACAGTTTTGAGCTTGAGGGATGATGATATTGGTGCCAGGTTGCACACATCGGAGTTAGAGGGACGTCTCTGAGGCTTCTCCGGATTGGCAGTTGTGGTTGGGTCATGGTGGTGAGGTTTTGCTGGAAGAAGTGGTGCTGCTTTGTTGGGTGCAAATATACTTTGGACCAAGTGAATCCGGTCCTCAGGCCCACCTGCCCAACCATCAAATCAAGTCAACAATAGAGAAGAAAGAAAGCAGGAAGTGAGAATCATCAGATGTGTTCGAGTGTCTGGGAGATCTGAGCTGAGGCTCAACCGAACAAGTGATGAATTGCGAGCATTCAGTCGCACCTTCAAACATCTCCTTCGTCGCGGTTCCCACGGCGAGGGCCTACGGACGACGAGTTTCTGCTTGAGTTTCTGCCTGATAGTCGGATATCATTAAAATAGACACTACCTATTTGATTGTTGGGATTCTCGTGACATGGTCGTCAACTTGAAGATATCTCCTCGCCTCGATGGTTTCTTCCTCATATCTCCACATATGAACGTATTGCGATGAATGCCGGTCCTCTGTACAGTGACTGGGTCTCCTGTTTCGCCGTTCTCCTCATGGTGAGCGCGCTACGTTGGCTCGTCCTTTTGCGCAGGTGTATATGTTTATGCTCCATACTCCTTGTCTTGAACAAAGCTGCCTCGGCTCCTTGTGCTCCTGCTTCGTCGTCCTCGGAATGTGAATCCCTTTCGCTTTGGGGTCCTTGGCTCTCGTCGCGAGGCTCCACCCATACAGAACAAAACCGTGCAGATGAAAAAGCAAGCAAAAGCTGCCCACTCGAAGCCGAAAGCATATTTGCCAATGTTAGAGCTTTGGCCATTGTTGCGGAAGTTGTTGCGTCCTTTAACATAAGCGGCCCTGGGAGATTGTCAGCACTTGAACGAGACATCCAGCACTGTTCATACTCACGTCATCAAAGATGCATTGATTGCCTGGAATATCATGGCTATCATAGTCATAAGGCTGCTAAGATATGATCCGAGTCTGGTGCACAAGGCTAGCAGACCGGTGAACAAGCCCAACACGGCAAAGAAAAGGGCCATGAGCATGAAAGCAAACATGAACCTTGTCATGTAGTAGTAGTAGCCGTGGTGCTCGAAGAAGTTTCGAGGAACACCGACCCTAGTGCCGAAGGTGCGATGAGAGGAAGGGTCAAGTGGGAACGCCGGGTGGACATCTGAGTAGTCCTGGTCGCCGCAGTGAGTCCGTCCATCGCGAACGCCACAGACATTCCAATATGACCATCTCGACACAGGAGGTGCGCCTGGTATTCTTGCTGTGTCTGCCTGGAGTATGTAGAACTTGTTGACAGGACCGTGTTCAACCGCGCCGGCGAGAAGGATGAAAAACATGAATAGCAGGCCGGCAGCGAGGAGAATCAGTGATGCCAAACCGAAGAGGCCATTTCCTGCACAGTCGTGGTCAGAGTACCGAAGGCGTGAAGAAGTTCATGACCACTTACGGGATGCCATGGTGCGCAGAGCTCCAGTGCGTGCGGGAGCGCACTGAATCAAATCAGACCGACAACACTTGTAGTCGTAGTGAAGAAATAGCAGCTCCGCGACAGTGCTGTCGAGCTAGAACTGGGGCAAGCGACACAGGTGAATTAACCACGATCTGTGGCAGAGGAAGGAAGAGGTTGTGGTGCGAGAGTTGGTGATGTATGCAGCCCGGAACACCACCGGCTGTCAGTGTGTCTTGGATTTCGTCACCGATCGGGGTATCCTGACCACCCACGTAAGTGCCTCCAGATCCTTCGATTGGGCTCAGAGGAGCAGCACCGAGCTTAAACGTGGTGGAGGGTACCCGAGGTCGAGAAAAGAGTAGCGAGGAGCCTCGATTGCTCTTAATGGTGTACGCACCAGTGGCGGCACGAGTGACAGCGCTCTTCGAAAGCTCGATTCTGGGGGCTACCCTTCAAGTTGGAGAAGGTGCGAACACTTCGCCCAGCTGTACCCAAGAGCCAAAGTTAAGCGGACCTCCGAGCAAGAATGGCACCAGCTCAGCAACCCAAGCAATTGTCACGTCATCAGTCATCAAACCTACGCCCACTTTGTTGACAAGCCCGTACCTGAAGAGGTTAGGCGTAGTGCTTGGGCCGTCGGTAGCGTGAACCTTGGCTCCCAGTTCCGCAGGAAGATGGCAGCGAATCCGATCGCACGCTCATCAGCCAGCGATCTCGACCTTCAGCCTTTCGTAGAGAAGATTGAAATTCAAACACCTCCAATTGCCCCCTTCTCAAATGTCGACCTGGGTTTATCCTCCGATCCCTCCTGACGAGCTTCGAAAGGCCGAAGATGAATCCTTGGTAAGGTCTCTCAACCGACACATGCCTGACAAGCCCCACTGATTTAACGCTAGAAACTCGAGCTGCAGTGGCTGCTCCAGTCTTTACAGGAGTCACTCGGTGCATTGAAAGAAGGCCTCGAGGAATGTGCTGCACTGCTGGCACCGAAGGAGCCTGGCTCGACATTGGTGCTCTCGTCGCTTCGATCTGAGAGTGTCAAAGGCTTTGTGACGAGAGTTGGCACAAAGCTCGTCAAAGGAGTAGGCCAACGTCACCGCAAGTCCAACGCAGGCCTCCGCTTACACTGGGATAGGATATCCACCTCCGCTTGACGACGCTGCCACCCAACACACCCAGAGGCACGACGACGTCTACTCCTTCTACGCGGCTAATCTTTCACTCATCCTCCTCGTCCGCCGAGATCATTCTTCCGCAACTTCTGGCTGTGAGATCACTTGTTAATGACTCCCTAGACATCATCGACGTCTCAAGATGGACGGGTCAGTCGACCGACTCTGCGTTCATCTCCGGTCAATTGAAGCTCCTCCACGACCAGCTTCGTGAAGCCAAAGCTTGCTTGAAAGGTCCCGTGCCGGGTGCCAGTCTCGGCTCAATTCCCGGAGCAGAATGGTGGACAAACAGTCCCGATGAGAATGTCTTTCAGCCGCCGCTGAGCGACCACGTCAGCCTGCACTTCACCATTCAAGATGCCAACCTTGTTCTCACTGTTCGGACATTGGCTCCAACTTCACCCGGTGGGACCCCAAGTACTCCTACAGAGGGAGCTTTTTCTCTGTCTGGACTCAACCTGAGAACGAGGTTACTGGGCCTGGGCCCCAAACCTCCCAATCACGATGAAATGGGTGAAATCTATGAATGGCGGGGGCGGCAAGATGTCGTTGTGCGGGAGAAGGTACGAGTCGAGTCAGGAGATCCAAGTTTGATGAGCATTGCTGCCAAACTCAGTGCACTTGAACATGACGTTGCGCGCTGGAGAATGAATCTGCGGATCATTTTGACCGGCAGCACCGAGGAGGATTGAGTTGCCTAGTTGTTCATCTCGAACTCTGAATTCGGCTATTCAACCTCGAGCCTGTTGCCCTGTGGATCTTCGCGGATCTCCTACTGCAGCTCCTGAAGCGTCCTGCATATCCATCTCCACCAGCGTCGAGGCGAGCAAGCGGAAGCGTCACGTGATGAAACTTTTTCTTCTGCGCCATCGAGTCAGACCTGCAGATGACCCTTGCCGGTTTTGGCGCCGATGATTGTCGTGCTGCCCAACCATGGTTCTCAACTACAGCCTGCCGTTTCTCAACGATCGGCTGTTGCGAAACCCATCCCTTTTCAAGTTCCACCTACGACAGTGTCTTCGCGGGCACAATGAGATCCGACAGAGAGTCAGCAGCCGCTCGGTCGATGTCTCAAATATAGAGACGGAAGAATGACGGTGTTCAAGGCGATGCGGTCAAAGGCAGGCCAAGGCAGGTCTCCAGGCAGTTCTTTGTTCTCGGCCGATTTCCCGCGACTTGGACAATATATCTCCCAGTTCTGCAAACGCAAATTGGAGGGTTCCAAGATTGACTAAACCTTGTTCTTTCACCTATGGATATGGAATTTTTTATTTTCCTGAAGCAGGACGGCAAGAGGACTAATACAGAAGACAGCGTCACGGCCAAGGTTCATCCTACTACACCAGACGTTATGATAACGGCTCCCGAAGAGAGTCTGTCGTGTTCGACGACTGAGGCTCGGCAACCACGCCGTTGCGGGCGCCGAGTCACGATAGGAGGCTCAGATCGGCGCACTAACAACGACCACAGCTCGCCCCAGACCGACCGTCGCGCTCCCGAACTGGTGCCGCTAGAACCGAACCCATTCATCTCAAAGCACCATACCTCAGAGCCTAGCACACAGGTGGCTTTCATATCTTGCCAGCAAATCACACCAAAGACACAGCCTCTGAGAAGACCCTATCCTCCTACGAGCTGGAAAAGCTCATCAACAGTCGAGTCCATCACGTTGGATGCAGGTGGAAGCTCAATCTCGGATGTCACTGAACGGGCAGGCATTTGCGGTCAACCAGGCGATGCGGCTATCGAATCTTCCGTCGACACGGCCACCGCAGTTGTCAGAAGCCCGCAATCAGAGAATCGCCTTACGTTAGACAAGCCTGATCGAACACCGTCTCGTCGCCAATATACAATAATCTCGTCACATCGTACTAGGGCAGCTTCCGTGACTCCCTTTGAAGCCAGCAGAGACAAAGCGCCACCCGTAAGCGATCAAGTCGTGACCGGGAAAGCCGCACTGCCTGGTCCTGAAGCAGCCTATGCTCAAGCCTTTCACTACACCACCTGCCCTCACATATCACCTCCGAAGTCTCGGCCACTAAACGTGCAGCCTGCCTTGGTACAATATCACGAGAGTCTATTTTTGCGCCCACCTCCGGACCTGCAAGGGATTCGGTTTGTTCCTGGAACTGATCCTCCAGAAATCTACACACTTGATGGAGCTTGTTTCGACTGTGACCTCTCAGCACGCCGCCAAACAGAGTCAGGGGTTCTCGAAACGTACACTCATAGGCTCAAAAATCTTACTATTCAGTTGAGTTTGGTGCAGCATGATATTGTCGCCGAACATTCTGGTGCACTGCCAAGCGGAGATAGTGGTGCCTTCACTGCATTCAGTCTACCCTCTACCCTGAGCCTGAACCCAGACGTCACTCAGGGTATCCTGGAGATTGAGGAGCAGCTGAGCCAATTGATCAAGAAGCGGGACGACGATATCAAGCAAGTCTGGAGAGGCTTCACGGCTCGGTGGGGACCGGGGACAGTTCTGATCCAATGCGATAAGAATGACGGCACCCTGAGTCGAGCCCAAAGCCGCTCAACCACTAGAACTTCCAGCTCGGCAAATAGCTTTCGGGTTCCATCGGCCGAAATCACTGCTGAAAAGGCCTCCACGATGACTTCCACGACGTCGATAGGAGCGAACACAACAGTTTCACCGAGCCGACAAAGCAGCGTTGCGATGCGGACACGAGCAAGCTCCGTGCAAGGACGGTATTCAGATGGTACTTACGATGTCAGTGTTGAGTCGTCTCTGGATCGTGTCAAGGGAAGAGGACGTATGCTAGTAGATTGGATCCGGCCCGGACGCAGCGAGGGCAAGTCGGGAGGCGGAAATCCGACTCGCGGTAGAAAACCCAGTCGGCAAGGGAGAAGAATTGATAACGGCGCCTGACACAGTCGGATCTGATTGCATATGGAGGTATTTTGTTGTTTGAGATATGACCATTTTGGCGAGTAGAGGATGCAGATATGCACTGGGTTACGACTCAGCATTGGGTCAACAGCACGGCCCGCACTTGGTAAACAATCGAAGCGGATTCGGCAGAATTCTAGGCTTTTGGAAAAGGGCGATTATTGATATATCCATCCCTCAAAGACATGTATAGGTAGACGGTTTATTGCTCATTGACGAATACGCCCGCCATACCCATACCGGTACCGACACACATGCTCGTCACTCCCACCTTCTGGTTACGCCGCTTGAGCTCCGAAAGCAGGGTCACCACTTGTCTGGTACCGGTGGCGCCCAGAGGATGGCCGATGGCACTGAGGACTGTTAGCAGAAGAAGACGCAAGCGTAGGGGAACAAGGACACTCACATAGCACCTCCCCGGACATTGACCTTGTCGATATCAAGGCCCAGCTCGTTGACGCAGTAAACGTACTAGACTTCCAGTTAGCTTGGGAACAGAGGAACCAGGTCATGTACGGCAGCTCACCATCGAAGCAAAGGCCTCGTTGATCTCGAAGAGATCGACGTCGTCCTTTGTCAGACCGGTCTTCTTCAAGATCTTGGGGATCGCCAGGCTCGGACCAATGCCCATGATCCTGGGTTCCAGGCCGACGGTGGTGCTCTTGACGTATTTGCCGATGATGGGCTGTCCTAGCCGCTCTGCCGTCGAGCGCTTCATCATCAGGACGGCGGCAGCACCGTCGGTGACCTGTGACGCGTTGCCGCCGGTCGTGGTGGGACCCCACTGAGGAAAGGCCGACCGGATCTTGGCGAGACCGTCGTATGTCGTGCCCGGTCGGACGCCGTCGTCTCTGTCCACGGTGATGGTCTTGGCCTCCTTGGTCTTCGGATCGACCCATTTCGTCGTCACGGGCGTGATCTCGTCTCTGGTCCAGCCTTCCTTTTGCGCCCGCTCGGCTCGGTTCTGCGACAGCGCCGCGAGTTTATCCTGCTGCTCGCGGGTGATGTTGAAGTCGCGGGCGACATTCTCGGACGTCCAGCCCATGGGTTGGACGTTGTCCTTGGCGATGGGATGCGACAGGATCTTTTCGCTCATTGGAGGCGGCGCGTCACGGTTCGTCGACATGGACTCGATCCCGACGGCGATGCCCACGTCTATCGAGTCGATGGCGATTGAAGACGCGAGCGTCTGAATCGACAGCAGGCCAGAAGAGCAGAATCGCGAAACGACGTTCGCGGCCGTCGAGATCGGGAAGCCAGCTGCGAGGACGGCACTGCGCGCCACGAATCCCGGCGCGGGCTGGAGGACGTTGCCCACGCAGACATCCTCGACGACGTTCGGGTCGATCTTGGATTTCTCCTTGATGGCTTTGAGCACGTGGATGAGGATTTCGTCCGTGGGCGTGTCCTTCAGCCCTCCCTTGCCCGCCTTTGTCAGAGGCGTGCGTGTGGCACAGGTGATGACGATGTCATCGGGGTTTTTTTCGAGGATTTTCTTCAGCCCCGGCGAATGTGTCGTTGTCGCTGTGCTGGAGAGTTGGCCCGAGAGGGCTTCCAGTCTTTGTTGGGCGCTCATCTTTCGTTACGGTCTCGATTTGGTGTCCGTCGATGACTGAAGATTTCAAGGCGAGGGAGATGGGGAAATACCAAGTTGGCAGGTCTATATAGCGCGATTGGAGCCCAAGAACCTGCTACAGACGATAGTAATATTTTAATCCACGAAACCTACTGACATAGATACTTTACACGCAGATATTGAGCAGCATTCCTTGTGGGTCAAGCCCCAAGATGCCTCGGTATCTCGACGCATGCCTGCAGGCTCCTTACGCATCACGCTTCCGGCAGTTGTTCCGGGTGTCATGTTGGGCCCAGGCAACGGCCCTTGGAAACGCTTACGCCAACGCCAACACCAACCTCACCACCGGGCAGCGGCCTTGCCTCCCGCCGCTTCGCCGCTCTTTGTTTGTCGAAATTCACCGGCCTGAGAACAGGCACTACTTGTCTGTGAGCTCAGACTACAGCAAGCACACGGAACATAGAAATGGGCACGAGTTACTCGCATGCTGGAGCGATCCACTAGCCCCACCTCCACATACTGTTTGTCCAACACCCCGTAAAACCCGCACGGTAAGTGTCCTGTGAGATACCATCGACCTGGTCATGTCGTCTTTGGTGCTGCTGCACAAGGGTTGATAAGTTGGTTTCTTATATCGCACGACTCCTGCCTTCACTTCTCGATACACCACCATCATCTCGCAGCCTGGGCCTCGAGTGCTTCGCCTCGACCGTTGTGGGGCTCGACTCCTGCGCCCTTCTCCAAGTCCCCGGACCGGGACTGCTGATCTAGTCTCCTCCGGACATCTCGTCGCTCTGTCCTATCACCGGCACGGGAAACCCAAAGCCCGGGACTCCAGGTTCTCAGCACCGTACGCGCGAGACGCGTCTACGTGCGTAGGATACGCAGAACATCAGCACCAGTACCCCGTACACGAGCATACACGCACATCTAACGAACTACCCTTCCAGGGCGCCTGCGAACGGCTTACGGCATCCAGATCCTCAGGAGCCCGACCCCTGTTCCGTGAGTACTTGCCGGCCTACTCTGTCACAATACACCAGGCCGTGGCCGAGGCTCAATATCGCACAGTGGTTGTTCAATAGAGCTGTGCTGCTTTTATCGTCCAGCGTTTCCGTCCTTGCAGTTTTTTGCCCTGCCAGGCATATCGCATCGGCCACCCCTAACGATTGACCACACCGTAGCCATTGCTGCTCCGGATTCTGCGACATACAACGGCAATCCATCCTAAAATACTGGAACGCCGCAAGGGAGGATGGCGACCATCGCAGCATCAACAGCCGCGGCGGCTGGCCTGCTGTACTATGCCGACCAACGCATCCTGGGCCTCAGCCGCGACCTGAAATACTACCGCAGCGAGCAAGCCTTCGCCAAACGCATGCCCGAGTTCATCAACAAGGTTGGACTACAATCCCCCCATCTGTATCGCATGCTGGAGCTGGCCGACCCCAATGCCGATGCCCTGTATTTCGAAGGTCGGTCCTGGAACTATCGCGCCTTCAAGGCCAAGGTCGATGAGATCGCGCTGGGCCTGCACGAGAGTTTGGGCGTCAAGGACGGGGACATCGTCGCCGTCTTCATGACGAATTCTCCCGAGATGGCATTCACGGTCTTGGCGCTGACGCGGCTGGGGGCGGCGCCGGCCTTGATCAACAACGCTCTCCGAGACGATACCCTGCTGCACTGCGTGCGGCTGCCGAACTCGAGCCTGATCCTCAGCACTCCAGATCTGGCTCCACACGCCGCGTCCGCGGCGAAGTCACTCGGCGGGAGCATCAAGACGGTGAGCCTGAACGTGGGCACATATCGCCCGACTTCTGTGTCCGACGGCAGCAACACCATCATTGACTTCCCTTTCCCCGACCCAGCAACGTCGGCAACCCTCCCGCCAACGCCGCCAAAGAGTCTCGGCGCCGTCGCCGCGTTGATCTACACATCCGGCACGACCGGGAAACCTAAAGCCTGCAGCGTGAAGAACGGGCTCATCCTCGGCGTGTCGTGCACGTCGTCGCCCGACGCCGCCAACCCGAAGAAGTACCTCCAAGGCCTGCGCATCTACTCGTGCATGCCTCTCTTCCACGGGACGACCTTCTTTGCCGGGTTCTGCTACTCGATCAGCCAGGGCGGGTGTTTCTGCCTGGGCCGCAAGTTCTCGGCCCGCAACTACTGGAAGGAGGTGCACGAGAGCCGGGCCACGCGGGTCTTGTACGTGGGCGAACTGTGCCGCTTCCTCCTGGCGACGCCGCCCTCGCCCTACGACCGCAAGCACCACGTCATCGTCGCGGCGGGCAACGGCCTGCAAAAGGACGTGTGGGTCGATTTCCAGAAACGGTTCGCCGTGCCCGAGGTGCGCGAGTTCTACCGCTCCACCGAGGGGCTCGTCAAGTTCGACAACATCCACCGGGCAGGCACTCCCGGCGCCGGCAAGGTGGGATACATGGGCCCGCTGAGGAAACACGTCCTCGACAAGGACCAGCACATCATCCGGTTCGACTACGACACGGAGCAACCGGTGCGCGATCCCAAGACCGGGTTCTGCCAGGTCGCGGCCAAGGGCGAGCCCGGCGAGGCGATCGCGCGCATCCACAACATGGCCACGTACACGGACTACCACAACAACCAGGCCGCGACGGAGCAGAAGCTGCTCCGCGACGTCTTCGCCAAGGGAGACCTCTGGCAGCGCTCCGGCGATCTGCTCGTCCAGGAGCACGACAACTGGGTCAAGTTCGTGGACCGCATAGGCGACACGTACCGCTGGATGGGCGAGAACGTCGCGGCGGGCGAGGTCCGCGGGTTCATCTCCGAGCTACCGGGCGTGCAGGACGCGGTCGTCGTGGGGAAACGACTGGGCAAGTACGACGGCCAGGTGGGCACGGCGCTGATCGTGTTGGAATCGGACTCGGCAAACGGGGAGAAGACGAATGGACCGGACGAGAAGGAGAAGGCGTTCATGGCGCGCCTGTTCAGGGATCTTCGCGCCAAGGGCGTGCCGCGGTACGCCGTACCCAGGCTCGTGCTGGTGCGGAACGAGCTCGTCGACGTGGGCGACACGTTCAAACACGCAAAGGCCGTGGTCAAGAACATCGAGTGGGGCACCGACGACGCGAGCGGGAGAACGAGGAAATACTACCTCGACATGGAGAAGGAGCCTGTCTTTAAGGAATTGGACACGAGCAGCTGGAAGAGGATCGAGGATGGGAAGGCCAAGTTGTAGGGAGGGGGAGGAGGGGATCTTTCTTCATATACTTGAGCTGGATTGAGCGGTGTTACACAGTGAGTACTGCAGTCCGTTCGCGTGCTGTCAGATCAGGAGGGGGGACAGTCAGGGTTTGCCGTGCGCGTTAGATGTGAGATGTTAAAAAGTCAGATACCAACCCGGCATGTCGGAATCATATACGTACACAGCAATTTTTGTCTTGGTCAGGGGGATTGATTGATTGATTGCAGAGGCCTATATTTCGGCATGAGCTTCAGAACCCAAATGCCTCACCCCATGCCTGCGCATGATCTCTCTGCCGTGATATGTCGCGACATCGCTCCATGCACATATGAACAGCTCTGCAATACTCTGGACATACATAGATACGTACATATATCCCGCAAGATTCGTCTGCTCAATGGTTCGTGACCGTCCTGCATCATTTCTTTGCCACAGACGCAGGCGCAGTGCTCGAATCGCCGTAGAACTGCTGCTTGTCCATCTGCATCTCGTCGTCCGCGACGCCAATGGTGGCGAAATACTGTATGATGACACCCGGAGTGTGTTAGCTTTCATGTGTCCCGTCGCCGTGCAGAACGCAGCGCCAGGTCAAACTTTGGTATGTATATGTAGGTAAGGGCTCCCTTTGCCCTCCTGAACTAGGGTCCATGCCTTGCGTATACCCTTGTTGGGGACGTACAGCCGCCCTCCAAGAGCAGAAAAGAAAGGCCAGTCAACACTCACCGCCATAGCCTTCCTGTTCGCCTCGGGATTCATGGGCTTGCCCGCCTCGCTCATCTTGCTCAACATGCGGAAGTAATCAATGTAAAAGGCGGGCGTGTACGTGTTGAAGAACTTGGCCTCGTCGTCGTACGGGTTGCTGAACGTGTGCGGCGCCCGCGGCGGCACGGTCACGTAGTCGCCGAGTTTGGCGTCGACGGTCGCGCCGTTGAGCGCGTGGAACCGCAGCGTCCCCTGCGTCACGAGGAAGGTTTCGTCGTGCTATCTCCCGGGTTTTCGCACATGGTAAGCTAGGCGCCGTGTGTGTCACCCACCCTCGGACCCCCCAGACTCAAAACTCACCATCTCGTGCCAGTGCGGCGGCGGCCTGGGAGTAGTGTGTCAGTCATGCCATTCTCTCTCGTTCCTGTCCTTGGGGGCCGAACTAGATGGATAACCGCATGTAGACGAGGTGTTATGAGACTTACCCGGAAGTATGTGGCGGGACGGTGAACTCGGCGCTGCAGAATGGACGCTGTAGGTAAGTCGATGCTCGATATCCAACGCGCAGAACTGACCCCGGCCCTTCTCGTAGAGGGGACGAAATACTCCCACGAGCTGAGAGCCGAGAGCTGAAACTCTCGGCAGCGTTGGGACCCCCTTCGTTCTGGAGACTCACCTCCCGATGCGGTCTTCAGACAGCCGCCCAATCGTTAGCATGATGCAAGACGACATGACATTATGACAGGATGATTATATCCTCAGTTGTTCTTTGCGGCCAAGGAATAAATAGTCCGGACTTACTATCTGATTCGAGTCAGCGTGTTCCTCCTCTGCCCATAATCATTCGATTTCGCGGTCATGCACACACACCTGTTCTTGACCCGTCCTCCATGATTCGGATGGTGATTGTGCCCAGCTTGAAAGTCTCGCCCGCCTTTGCGGGGACGAAGTTGATCGGCACCGTTGGCGTTTCCATGTTGGAAGTATGTATGGGTCGTAATTATCGGACTCCTGGTTCTATTGCGCCCACGCGAATTCGACTTCGTCTGGAGAAGCGGTGTACGAGGGGAGGCGAGCGCTCTCTAGAATGGCAGGTCGTGAGATGGGATTTTAAGGCGACGTGCGGGCTGCACATGCGGGTGTCCAAGGTACAGTAGGTACTCGTATCCATGCCCAGGGGACCCCCACCCCCAGCGGTCTCGAGCACCAATAAAGGCCGATGCCGATCGAGGCGAAGAACTAACGACTCCTACGCCAGCTACCTGAATGGGATTCTGACCTGGAGAACCCCATTCCGCGCGCAGGGCTGTGGTTCGACACGAACACAGCGTGTAACGCAATGCAACAATGGCCCGACCGTCTCATTCATAATGATCCCGTGGTATGATAAATCACTATCCAAACAGCCCGTGGAGGGGATGTGACGGACCCCCGGGGACCCTCGCAATACTCCGAGGACTCCATCGCCGCCTACATACCTGGTATTATTATGTCTATGCGCCGTTGACTTCGACTTGTGTGTTCGCCTCAGCAAGGCCATCCACCCCCTCGACATGCCCATTCACCTCGGTCGGGCCGTTCGACTTGTCGAGCTTGCCGATATATTGGTCGAAGATCTTCTTGATCTCCAGCGCGCTCTTCTTCGGGTATCTCTTCTGGTCGTTGTTGTAGTCGACGTACGTGACGCCAAACCGGGTCTCGTAACCCTCGGCCCATTCGAAGTTGCTGTTGGCACAGGGGAGATTAGCACGAACTGCACCGAACAGGACAGGACAGGACAGGCGGCAGGCTCATCACTCACTCCATCAGACTCCAAGCCATGTACCCACGGCAGTCGCATCCATCCTCGGCCACGGCCTCGGCCATGCTCGTGATGTAGCTGCGGAAGTACTCGCACCGGAAGTCATCCTCGAGGATGTCCTCCATGGACAAGTCATTCTCGCCCTTGAGACTGGTGCCGTTCTCCGTGACGTAGATCTTGGGCCGGCCGTACCGGTCGCTCAGCCACTTCATCAACTTCCGGAACCCCGGCGCATGGGGCCGCAGCCAGGGCGACTGAGTCTCGGGCCCGATGCTGTTGCCGTACTTGTCTTCGAAGAGGACGTCCAGATTGCCCGAGGTGTCGCATGGGTCGGCCGGCCCGTCCTTGTGTCGGATGTAGTTGGCGCAGTAGTGGTTCATGCCGTAGAAGTCGTTGGAGCCCTTCATCAGCTCGCTCTCCGCATCGCTGAACCGGGGCAGGCGGTCACCGAGCTGCTTCACCATCGACTCCGGGTAGTGGCCGAAGTAGACCGGGTCGGCGAACCAGCAGATGGCGAACTCGATCTTGCGGTCGCAGGCGATTCGGTCCTGTTCGTCTTCCGGATCCCACGGCTCGGTCCAGTCTCCTGTGCATCTTTGCGTTAGATCATCTGTTGCTGCAGAGAAAGGGGGGTCCCCAAATTACCGTTTAATGTGATGCCGATCTCTCCGTGGTCTCGAGGCTTGAACTCGTCTCGGTAAACTTTGACTGCGTGTGCATGTGCTATCAGGATAGAATGTCCGACGATCCAAGGCTCGGTGGAACTGTCACCGGCGGCGCTTCTCTTCCGGTCACTCGAGCGCCCGGGAGCGAAGACACCGACGTTGTAGCCGAGCACGGCGCTGCAGAATGGTTCGTTGAAGGTGATCCAGTGCTTGACCTTGGGCAAGGCCGCGAACATGACCCGGGCATAATGGGCAAAGTCGGCGACGAACTCGTCCTTGTTCAAGAACCCTCCGTACCGCTTGTCGAGCTCATCCGGAAGATCCCAGTGGAAGAGGGTGACGAACGGGACGATGCCGGCGTCGACAAGGTCGTCGACAAACTTGATATAGTAGTCGAGACCGGCCTGGTTGACGGGATCGTTGCGTCCGCCCAGGGGGATGACGCGGGACCACGAGATGGAGAACCGATATGCCTTGGCGCCAGTCTGCTTCAGGAGGGCGATGTCTTGAGCAGTGCGGTGGTACGAATCGCAAGCAACGTCACCGGAACTTCCGTCGGCAATCTTGCCGGGCGTCTTGCAGAAGGTGTCCCATATCGAGGGCCCGCGGCCGTCTGCTGTCGCTCCACCCTCGATCTGGTAGCTAATTACTTCGCGTCAGTAAGAGCCCATCACGTGCTGGAGGCGATGTACACACGCTGCGGTCGCAAAGCCCCAGAGGAAATCGGCAGGCAGGGCCGCCTTAGGTGCCAGGTCTTTGACCATCTTGATCGCGAAGGAGGTCTGTCTTGCTGCGGGGGTTTGGGCGGGCGGGCGACTCTGCTTGTCTAAGATATACGCGGCGAGGTAAACGCTGCGAGACGTTGCACAAGACTAGTGTGTTGATGCCCGCGCTGACGGTCGAAGGGAGAGTACAGATGCCGGATGCTGGAGCCTCGCAAAAGTGCAGAGAGACGACAGTCTCCTCATCAGCAGGTCCTGTAGCCCGTGTATTTGTACCATTTTCCAGCGGCCGATGTCTGGTACATTAATGCCCACGATTTATCCAGGTGGGATTTGTCGGCCTCGAGAGTCGACGATCGGTGGTCCACCAGCTGGAAGGCCATCCGACCGGATTGGTTGCGGACGGACTCTGGCCGGGAGATATCCTGCCCACCCCGTGGACTGGCCGCCGACGTTTAGCCTAACAGCCTGTAGCCAGCGGTGCCGCCGCCTTGTTCTAGATGCCCAGCCCAACCTCATCCACACGGCTGCTCTTCGGTTCCTCCAGAGTGTCCGGCTTCACGTTGCGTTGCCACCCACGGGCCTCTCACCATGCAGCCCCAGATCGAACTCAACCGCACTTAGCATCCCTGGGACCCCGGGGGGCTTACTGTAGGGCACGGGGCGCCCTCGAGAGGGTCAAAAGCCGCCCTGAAGAAGCTCGGGACGAGTCTGCATATCGAGTAATCTTGCCCCCCGTCGTCTTTATCTGGACATTCCCAACGGCATACCGCTCATGGCTGGACATGTTGTCAGCAAGCTGGTTTGTCCCATCGCCCCGCTCTGAGTTTCAGGAGGTACATCGTCGGAGCAAGCACCTTCACCCACGTTCACAGTCAAGATCATGCAGAGGGCGTCTCATCCGCCTCAGGCAGCAGTCACGTCTCGATCGCTCCGAGACGGCCAGTTGGGCTTGTCTGCTGTCGATCGCGTCTACCTCAGCAACATGGTGCGATCCGAGTTAAGGGCATGGCCAGGACAATCCTGCAGATGACGGAGATTACGGCAGCTCCTCGATCGGTCAATGGAGCCATGCTTCAGGACGCCGAGCAGCTAAAACGCTGTCACATGAAGCCTTGCATGGACCCGGGAGAGCAGGAGGCTGGAAGAGGGCAAGAGTACGCTATCGAAGGGAAACCATTGTGCCGAAGCATTTCCTTGCGAAAGTCCCGATGTGGTATGTTTTCCTTCCCTTTCCCCAAGCCCATACCGTCTGTCACATAATATGCTGTGCAAAGTTCCTTATGCCGTGCTCTTTCATTCCGGTAGTCCGCGGTGTTTCCAACGCTATGCTAAACTCCATGCTGTTCTGGATCCTCTCCATGCGTATGTTAATTGGCCCAACTCCTCATAAGGCGACGTATACTTAGTACGACGGCAATAAGGCCTACCTCAGCGACGACAGTCACGGGGATATGATCTCTTCTTCGTTCTCGTCGCCGGGCTCCTTCATCCGCGAGGTTATAAACACCGCCACCAATGCTGCAAGTCCACCAATCCGTAGAGTCCATCCTACACTAGTATCGCCTGGCTCGTTCCGCGGTTTCTGGAGTAGCTTGAAGATAGCACTGCTGATCAACGTCGCGAGCACTTGAGGCGCGCTGAGGGCGACGTTGTGGAGACCCAGTATGATGCCCGCTTGATCTTCCTCATCCTTCTCCTTGTCATCGGCCTCGTCCACGTCCTGTCCGTTGGCAACTCTCGCACGCCGTTTCTTTCGCCTTCGCTCTTCGCGCTTCGCAATTTCTCCAGAGATCAATGCGAAAGGTGCCCAGAGCGACAGCGACCAGGAAATTCCCACCAGGGCAACCATGATCGAGCCTCCAAAGGGTGTGGAGATGAACAGCGTACTCCACATGCACCCTGCGAAGAGAAGTTGTGCGAGGAGCCACGCTCGGCGTAGTGTTAACCCCGGAATCTGAACCATGGCCAACCACCTGGCCACGGTTTCGGATCTTTCACTACGGTTCAGTCGGTTCAGGCCCGGAGTGTTGTTCAGCCGGGTCAGGCCTGGGGTATTCAGTGGTCGGTTGATCGAGAGACTGGTCTGGGATCGGCTGAGAGTATGCGGGCGGTGGCCGGGCTTCCACTGACTGGTTCCAGACCGACTCGTAGGAGGTCGCTCGCCCCATGGTGTTCCGGGGGTCCTTACACCGACTGGGGTTGTGGGAGTGATCGGCGTTATCGGCGGTGGCGGCAAACTATCTGAATCCGAATCCGAGTCTGGCACCTTGTAGCTTGGCACCACCAAGAATGGCAGGATAATGTTGGCCAGGAAAGATACAACCGCGTAGACCAGGAGCGCCAGTGTACCAATGCGGGTTGCTTCACCCCAAAGGCGTTCAACGTCCGTATCAGACATGCCGGGCTTCAAATGAGGGTTGACGTACAGCTGACCAATCCAAGTCGTGATGTAGAAGAGGAAGGGGAACCAGCCAATCCAGTGAAAGAACTGTATCTCGCAGACCTTGCGAATCTGCGGCGGCAGTCGGCGCATAGAACTGAAGACCTGTCTGAAAAATGCGAGAATTCCCCCTTCTTCAGAGTCTTTCGACGGCGGATCAAGTTGCGGATTCCGCTCTTTGATGGAAAGAATGCTGAGCAAAACAGTCGAGCTCAATGCAATCGACGCGAGCACAACCAGGACTTTGAACTGTGTGTTTCCAAAGAAGTGGAAGTATCGAGGCAGATTCAGGTAGCCAAACAGGTAGCCCAGAACGTTACCGAGGCCATTCATTCGCGATGCCCAAGCATTGGCCGATTCTTGTTGATGAGACGGGGCGTTGTCTACGATAAATGCACGAATTGCTGCTTGTACTGCAGATGGTTAGACGGGATCGGGTTTCATCGAAGACGGACTGACCTGTATTGATGGAGAAGTCCAAGCACCACATCATAACTGTGGCAAGGATTATGGTCCCGACCTTGTAACCGCCCACATATGGTGCGTCTGTGCCAAATCGTCCAATGACTCTGACAATGTCTCTTGCGTACGCGAGAACCATAGAAGAGGCAATGGTGCCCACCGTACCAGCAAGCATGAACGGCTTTCGCCTGCCCCATGATATTCTGCAGCGGTCACTCTTGATGCCGACGTACGGCTGCACGAGCACTCCAGTCAATGGACCGGCCAGCCACACGAACGCAAGCAGAGCCTTGCTCATGCCCAGGGAGAGGAGATACGGAGACCCATTGGAAAGTTCGACCGACCAGACAATCTGCAGACCGCCAATGCATACTGTGAGGAGGATGAGGTACAAAGAACTCTTGTTCTCGATGCTCTCTGAGCCCTCGAGATCGATGGCATCCGAGGACGTGTGGCCGAAATAATCTTCTTCCGGTTGATATGGTTCCTCCGAATCCTGGCCTTTGCCTCTCAAACTCTGTTCAAGAATGTCGTCATCTCCGTCGGCGCTCCGTATGAGCGGTGAGCGCTCACTATTGTCGGAACTCTGACCACTGCGACTCATGAAGCGCCAGACTGGGAGCACGCTATGGTCCCGTGCCTATATGCCGTTGAAGAACCCAAGAAGAGTCAAAGGTGCGAAATGCTAGTGATCGAATAGGGCAGCTGGCCGGATTGGAGAGAGTAGTAGTCGCAATTGTCGCGATGGGGGATATCGAACAAGCCGTATCAAGGAGGGTATGAACAGACAGTTAAAAACAGTGGAAGGATGGAGTATGTAAATCAAGATGACCGTTAGATGAAATGAAACTGAGGTCAGATGCCAACGTCATGTGCAGTGGTGCCACGATGGACCACACAAGACCAACGCGGACGAGTTGGGCAGCGTTGGCCTCGTGTCGAGAATGACCAGAATGACCAGAAGCCCTGAACGCTAGAATGACCAGGATGACCTCGGTCTGACAGCCGAAATAACGTGCTGCTGGTTTGTACTTCACCTCAGCAACTATAGCCAATGCCCCTTGTTTGACCCCAATACGGCACAATTTGCCATAGAGAGCCCAATACACACTCAGGAGTGTTTGCTTGATTACTCTCACAGATTGTCAGCATAATATCGAGTGCCTCTGCGGTGTTTCCGAGCCCAAGGTCGTTCAATTGTACGGCGGATCGAAGCGGCACTGCTGCAATTCCTTCTTGGACAGACTCCGTCGATTTCCCAACCGAGGAGCTGCAGTTCTCAATGGTCACCTGGTGCGAGACTTCGTGCAGGTCAAGCTCTTGCTAGCGGGCTGATGTCTGTCTAGAGAGATCAACAGTCTAGTCGAGGCTCCAATTCCGATCACGTCCACGATCTCGATCAGATCTGTATTCGCACTTGCCCAAGCTAAGGGACATTGAAGCGCCGCGACGAGCAAGTACGGTCGCGCCCGCAGGCACCAAATACCGGGGGACAACGTTTGGCCGAGAGAGGTAGACCTCAAAAGCTTCTCCGGCGAACACCCACGCGGAGAGGAATTCGAAACCACCACAGCGGTCGCCTGCGACAATACCGATCAAGATGAAGCCCGTCGTGTCCGCCTTCAACGCATGGAGCTGGTGAGCTCACCTCGTCATGAATGGTTGTGCCTCGCTAACCCTGCCTTGATAGCACGGTCCTGTCAGTCTTCGCGATCGTCATCCTCTCCATCATTGGCAGCCTCTTCTCGGTACGAGACCTGCCCTAAACAGCGATAGAAGTATGAGGCGGATGTGCAGCTGACAACAAATATACAGAGGAACCACCACATGATGATGGGAATGGAGGATGATCCTGAAGATAACGCTGCAGTCGCAGCCTCGATCTTCATTGCTGTTGCGGTCTATGCGGTGAGTTGCATCGCCGGGGTGGACTCTTCTTCATGCTAAATCAAGACAGGCTTTCCTTGCGTTTTGCGGCTTCCAGGCTTGGTTGCATATCCGGGCAAGTCGCCGGGGCGCTATTTCACTGTAGCCACGACGAACCCCCCACGGTGGGAGATAATCTAGCTAGAACCAGGCATCTCAACGGCGTTGCAGGATCGACAATCGAGCGATCAAAGGCGTCGCTCAAGAGAAAGATGTATAAGAATTGTGGTGTTATCGTTTATATCACAAGCGCGGGCATGTAGAATGCTGTCACACACACGCCATTCGAGGTATCAAGAATACAATCAACTGTCGCCTTGCGAAACATGGCCAGCTTCGCTCGAGACAGCCTCGCTTGAGAAAACCATTTCACTCTCGGCCCGACTCACAGAAGATCTCTGCTCACAAACTGTGCGTGCAAGGACTTGCCCAACATAGCGGGACTCCTTTCGACGACCACTCCGGCGGCCTCCAACGCAGAGATCTTGGACTCTGCGCCACCCTTGCCACCGCTGACAATGGCACCAGCATGACCCATACGTCTCCCCGGAGGAGCACTGATACCTGCAATAAAGCTGACTGCCGGCTTGTTCTTCTTGTTCTCGCTCTTCAAGAATTCTGCTGCGTCCTCTTCGGCGCTACCTCCGATTTCGCCAATCATAATGATTCCTTCCGTTTCGTCGTCTTGCATGAACACATTCAGGCAGTCAATGAAGTTGGTTCCGCTGAATGGGTCACCTCCGATACCCACGACCAAAGATTGGCCAAGGCCTGCTTGGGTTGTTTGGTTGACGGCTTCGTATGTCAAGGTGCCTGATCGTGAAACAATGCCGACTCGTCCTCGCTTGTGAATGAATCCAGGCATGATGCCAATCTTGCATTGTCCGGGGGCAATGATACCCTGTTGTAGTCACGAGCAGAGCAGATCAGTAAGCTGCACCGTTCTAACAGATGAGTTCTCAGCAGATGACCGGGGCTCTTACAGGACAATTGGGCCCGACGAGTCGTGTCTTGCCTTGCGTCTTCAGTGCGTCGGTGACTCTGAGCATGTCGTGTTGGGGAATGCCTTCAGTAATGCAGACGACGAGCGGTATCTCGGCTTCCATAGCTTCCATGATCCCAGCCGCTGCTAACGGAGGGGGGACGAAAATCACACTGGCTGTGGCCCCGGTTTCCTTCACACCATCCGAAACATTCTTGAAGACGGGAAGACCGAGATGCTGAGACCCAGCCTCTGTACGCAGTCAGAATCGCAGCTTCACAACGTTGGGGCCATGTGATAAGACTTGCTCTTTGGGTTCGTTCCACCCACCACCTTTGTGCCGTACTCAATCGCCTGTTGAGCATGGAATGTGCCCTGCTTGCCCGTAAAGCCCTGGAAGAGGACCTTGGTGTCCGCATTGATTCTCAGGTTGTTCCGCGTCTGGGCGTAGGGGGAGGCCGAGGAGACTGTTGCATAGCTGCGGGAGGAGGCAGATCGCAGCGCCCGGGGAGCGCAGGTCTTGAGAGCTTGCATCTCAGCAAGACCTTCAGAAGATGACGGACTCAAATCGAGGGAGAGCTACTGATTGCTCGTACAACCAAGCGGGCGTTGAAGTTGCTGGATTGACTGGTCTCCCGGTTCGTCTTCGAGCTGCGGCTTGGCGGCGACAGCGTTGCTCGCAGCTCCCCCAGACCACGCCGCTTTTAGGCCCTGGGTGGTCAATTTGGCCGACGAAAGTCTTAGCAGAACTCAGGCACTTCCACCTCCAGCACACTTGGTGAATACATCAATACATTCACTCTCCCAGCTACTTTGGAGCCCGCTGGCAACGGTAAGGATGGACCGCTCCGAGTATTCAAACCTGAGGTGGTCTTACAGCTAGGGTCTTGACTGCACGCCCTATCTTCTTTAATTGCTGGGCATGATCGGATCCGCGGAAACAAGCAGAATGATACGGTCACGAGTGGTTGATTGGGCACGAACATTCATGAGAGATGAGGCAACGCGAGAAGGTGCGACGGGTAATGCGCAGCGCGCTTCGAATGGAGTATCGGGCTGGGACTTGACGCAGAAAAAGACTCTTCTGAGCTATATACACAACGCCACCATGTGTGTTCGGTTGTCGTAACAGCGTTCGAGCGGGGAGTCCTGAATATCACAATGCTAGAAGCCTCTCGTTCCCCGTTGTGAGAACCACACGCTGAGCAAGCCAAATTATCAATATGCCGCCGGCGTGATGGAAGTTCTTCCGCCATCTGATAGGATCACACTTCCATGTAAAAAGGCGCCGGCGTTGCTAGCCATGTAGAGGATCGTGCTCGCCACGTCCTCTTCGGTGCCTGCGCGGCACACGGGGATCTCAAACCTTGAAACTTGGCCTCCGGTCTCAGCGTCGGTACCAAAACTGTGGAGGAGCGGTTCAGACATCGCCGAGGATATGACTGGGGCGAGCACAATAAGTCAGAAAGTGTCTTCTTCGTCTTCTGCTTCCTCTCGCTGCACATTGTACTTACTGCCGGGTGCGTAGACGTTGGCACGGATTGAATACGGCGACAAGAAAGTTGCCAGCTGTTTCCACATGTGAACCACGGCGGCCTTGCTCGCGGAGTAGGGGAATCCGGCGCTGATTTTGCGGCTGAACGCGGCGGCACTGCTAATGGCAATCACTTGACTCGTTTGGCGCACATTCGCCTTCTTGTTACCGGCGTCCAGAAGATCGAGCATCGAGATCGCCGTGTAGAATGCGGCCGTGGTGTTGATATGGCAGGTATGGGTGAAATCAGCCATGGAGATGGCCAGCAGTCTCGACTGAACCTCAGACAAAGGCGTCTGAGGCCCCATATCCCACGTTGCGGGCCCTTCGATACCTGCATTGGCAATGACCAGGTTCACGAAGCTGGTTTCAAGACGGATCTGGGCAACCGCTCGCATGAGGGAATCTTGGTCACCGACATCTGCTTGGATCGGGAAAATCGTCTCGGAATCCTTGCGTGTAAAATTAGCCTCCCCCTGCAGACTTGATCAGATAGTGGAAGGGGCAAGAAATGAGAATGTCGGGGCAGTCGTACGATTTCTTTAGCCGCGGCTTCCAGCACGTCCAGACGTCTTGATAGAATGAAGACTTTAGCCGCGTCGTTTCGTGCTAAGGCTTTGGCCATCATGAGGCCCAGACCGGTGCTGCCGCCCGTGATGACAGCGACCAGGCCCTTGCACGAGAACAGAGTGGCGGCCTCGAGGTTTGAAGACATTGCGTGAGTATTGCAGCTTGGGTCGGATTCACACTCAACCGATAATTAGGATATTGGGCCTAGCTTTCAGGACGAAGTGGGATTGGGAGGGTGGAACAAGAAATCCCAGAAACCCCGACCGTGACGAGGACTCACTTAAGAAGGACAACAAATTCAGTAAGTAGTGCGGCCATAATAGTTCTGGGAACTCTTTTCCCAATCGATGGTCTCGACTGATCATGAGGGAACCGGATGGGTATATGGCAAGTGGGCAAATTCACCGAAGGAGGGAATTAATCACTAGGGCTATCCACCATTTCTTCACGCTGGGGCTTCAGCCTGCCATTCGGCTCCACATAGATACGGGCCTGACAGGGTCGATGTCGGTCATTCCGGAATTGTACTCAGATCCGAGGTAGCAAAGAGAGCGCTTATCGTATGATCCAGGAAGATAACCCTATATAGACGACATGGAGCGACTTTGAGCTGCCATCTTGTCTTCCCGCCTCCCGTTAAAGCTAGATGGATGAAGTTGCCCGGCCTCTACGACGAGTTCTCGGCAATATTATCACAACTCGTTCAGAGCCTCTCTTCTGGACTTGCTAGCGGGATCCAGATAGGGCTTCTCGGCCACTCCAACAGTACGCTGCGCCGTCCGGGGACCAAGACCGGCGTAATCGAAGGTGGCAGTATGGAACACACTTCGGTTGTCCCAGATGGCTGCGAGCAGCGTGTCAGCGAAAACCGAGTTCCCGATGGTCCCTGAAGATCAGTACTCACCCATGTCGCCCTCCCCCTGGTAGCGGAACCGGACTTGAAGGTCGTGGTTTTCGGCGACAATGGTCAGGAGCCAATCTTTCATGGCGTCGCTCTCCGCTGTGGACAGGCCGTCGATCTTCTGGACGTGCATGCCCAGGCCAAAGACACTCTTCCAGCCGGTGATCGGATTTGTTCGAATCACCGGATGGTGATATTCGAGATCGGTACCGACATTGAGAGGAGAGCCACGGGGACCGGCAAACATGGCAAAGCCGCCTCTCTGAGCAGACTCGGCAAAAGCGGGCTGCGCGTAGGTCGCCGTCAGGGTCTCGAGGAATTTCTGGTACGGCGCCGAGATCCGGTCATACACCTCGTAGCCAGACGCCCATAGCGTGTCTGTGCAAATGGTTAGCGGGGGACTGCAGGATGGATGTCATGTATGCTTGTCTAATTACCTCCACCAGTCTTGGGGAGCTGCGTGGCCCTCATAATGGTAAAGTCCGCCGGTGCTGGTTCGAACGAGATGTCGCTGTGCCATCCGTGTTTGCTGCTCTGCTTCTTGTCGGCATACTTGTCGTACTGAGATTTGAAAAGGTCCTTGGCTTGCTCGGAGCTGATCACGCTGATCTCGTCGTCGGATCCACCCAGCTTGCGACCTGAGTTGCTCACCGGGTGGATGTGCAGGCCCGAGTCGGCGGGCTTTCCCGAGAGCAGACCCAACCGCTGGGTCAATTCCTTCATCAAATCATTGGTGAGATCGATTTGTCCTCTGAAGAAGACGACACCTCGCTCGGCCACTGGTTTGGGTATGTCAGTGAAGGCAGGATTCTGCAAGACACGGCACGTACCGGTGATGGCAAGGTCACGAATGAGCTCATCCGAGTTGGGAGCACGCAACCATTCGGCCAAACTCACGTTCGAGAACTCCTTGCCAATGCATGGCGTGACGTCGAAGGACTCGAATTTATCGAGGATGCCAGAGAGCTTCAAAGGCTTGGGGTAAGCAGGCGTCTCACCACTCCCAGTGCTTGTGAGAGTGGTTCTGGTGATGGAGGCCATGATGTTTTCGAAAGTAATGCGGACCAAGAGAATGGGCGCTGGGCTGAGGGCTAAGCGTTGTCTTTCCACGATACAGAAGACGTTGGTTCAGATCAAGCATTAAGGCCTCTTGGATGGACACAATGAAAGTGTTATATACACCTCGGTGTGCCGACAACGCGCAGAGTTGCTCCAACAGTCTCCCTAGGAGGGAAGCTATCCGTCCCACAGAGCAAATAAGCTGTGATCGAGGCAATCGTTGACATCCGGTTTCGCGTGTAGCGCATGGTTGATCAGTCGAATGACAGGCGTACTACGCATTCAGAACGCGGAGAACCACAAGTCCAGCTGCCGGAGCCTGGCGCTTCGAATCCCCCATTCGCAGTTAGCGTTGACGAGACCTGCAAACATCATGTCGCGGCCTGATTAGACTCTAGTACTGCGGGTAAGCAGACCCCGAGGGTGGCCATCAGGACGCATCTACCAAGCCTGTTTAAGTCGCGACCTCTTCTCTCCGGGCGCCCGAGGGTGGAAGGACTGCTTATCGCGCGAATAGGCACTCCCGGTGGACTGGAACCTGGCAGCTGCGGGTGATGGACGAAGCACAGTACTCGTAGGGGCCGGGACAATTGAGCTTCGAATGGACCAAGTAGGGACCGATCCTGTACGGTATGATCTTGCTTGAGATGTCAGGTCCTTACCTCATTGAGAAGTTTACGGGGGCAGAGCCAAGGATGTGGTGGAGGCAGAAGGGCCCCTAGTCTGTACAGCTTGCGCCTTTCCTTGATGGGTAGTTTACGGAGACCAAGTACTCCAGGCTAAGCTTCAGCCTCGCCGTTATCAACCGGTACGGTAGCACTCCACTCCAGATTATCAATGTGCCTTGGGCGATTTGCTAAAGAGCTTTCATCCAAGATACGGATGCCTGCCTCGAGCCCGCTTGATCTGGGCCTATCTCGCTGCTAGCCTGTCACAAGTGTCCCAGTGTCGGCGATACACTTCGGAGACCATTTCTCTTTCGACTTTTCGTGCCATGTGCTTGCCGTGCAGGCCGGAATTAGAGATTCTTTCCCAGATAAGGCACGAAAGGATGGATGGGGGATACGTCTGGCACGCCGAGCTCTTGTCGTTCACTTGGAAGACGTCCCCCCGACCTATATATTCTTGCCGGGATTTCTGAGGGCGACCATCTACCACTTGGTCGCGGCAAAGCCTTCTCATCCATCCTCAAGACCAGTCATTCAGAAAAGGGGCAAGGACAGGCGGCGAATTACGGTACAATGGACGAGTCCAAAATGCCTCACGAAGGCGAGAAGAAGATCTCGGCCGACGACGCCGCCCTCGAAGAAATTACCTCCACCGGTATCGGAACCATCGCTGCACTCATCCTGGAAGGTAAGGATTGGACTTCCAAATCCATGCATGAACTCTTCCACCTGGGAGCCTTGCTGAACTGGGTGCCTCGTTCTGTCCAGATCAACAACATGAAATCAAACTTCGGACCATGTCGTGGAAGACGGCAGCGTGGTTGCTGTGCGGCGACCAAGTTGGCCTCGCCATCATGGCTCAGGCCTGGTCACTCTCGTAAGTGGCCTCCAGAGCTCCTGCGAACCTTAATACATGTCTGGATGACTCACGTCTCCCAGGGTGTTGGGCTGGGTCCCATGGGCTATTACCACGATCCTGGCCGGCTCGCTCTTCTGGACCACCTCCATCACCATGCACAACTATATCATGAAATACCCCCAAATCAAAGATATATGTCAGTGGTTTGCAGATCGTGGTCAGGCCGAAGAGAGCCCTAACAGTTGACGACAGGTGACTTTGGATACTATATCTTTGGGAAAAGCCGCGTGGCATATGCGTTGACGGCTGTCATGCTCCTGGCCAACAACATTCTCCTGATCGGGTTCCACGTTCTGACGGGGGCCAAAGTCCTCAACGTCCTGTCAGATCACTCTCAATGTTCCGTGGTATTTTCCGTCATTCTGATGCTCATTGGCATTGTCACGTCGATCACGAGGAAGCTACACCATGTATCATTTATGTCGCTGTTCTCTGGTGAGGATCCTGGCTACCCCAGGGGGTACCTCCTCTATGAGCGTTGGGAGCTAATCCTTCTATTATAGCTTGTGCCATGGCAACTGCCCTACTACTCTTTATGATCTTCGCCGGAATCGAAAAAACGCCGCTTCACGGGTACAACGGCGACTACCCTACCGACGGACCGGTCAGGACATATGCGTTCCCGTTACCCGGCACGACTTGGGTTGCCTGTATGAATGCCGTCTTGAACGTCACCTTTCTCTGGGTTCCTCAGATCCTCTTCCCACAGTTTATCGCCGAAATGGAGAGGCCACAAGACTTCCCGAAAGCCCTCGCCGTCCTCACCGCCGTTACCATAGTTTTATTCACCGTTCCCCCCGCGGTCAGCTTTCATCTCCTCGGACAATACTCCGTCGCCCCTGCTTTCGGCAGCCTAAGGGTAGTCGCCTACGAAAAGGCGTCTTCCTCGTTCGTGCTTGCGCCGACTCTGGTGATAGGAATCATCTACACCAACACTACCGCCAAATTCATCTACTATCGAGCCATGGGTGCTTCGAAGCACGCATACAGCCATACCGTCATCGGATGGGGTATCTGGGGTGCAATCGTGGCGGGTATCTGGGTCATCTCTCTCATCTTCGCCGAAGTGGTCCCCAGTATGGGGGATTTCCTGTCTCTGCTGAGTGCGGCCTTCGACTCCTTCTTCGGCTACATATTTTTCGCTGTCACCTACTGGCACCTTTACCGCGGTCGGTATTTCGCCGGGACAGGCCGGTCTATCGTCACGCTGATCCACATCTTCGCGATGGCGGTCGGGCTGTTCATCTTGGGACCTGGGCTCTACGCTGCCGTCACGGCCATCATAGAAGATTACTCTGGCAGTACGAGCCCGGCCTTCAGTTGTGCCAACGTGGCCTTCTGAGATGTGTCAGTAGCGGAGCGGCTCGGGGGCTGGGAGCTTGACGTGGAACGGGGAGTTCGGCATTCTCAGGGCATCAACCCAGAGCTCGGCAGAGAAAGACAAGGACGGGTACTAGCCCCGAGCTAGATTGGTGGTCGCTCGCCTCCACGATGGCATAGTTGACAATGCTGACGTAGGGCGTCATTTTCTTTGTTTGTGGAGAGGTGACACAACCAGCCAGGTAGTCTATATATATCTCCCGGGTCTCCCTGCAGCCCACGCTGGTGGCTTCGCAGAGAGAACGGTGAATCCTGGCAGCGGGAGATTTCTACCATGATTAACTTGAAGATATTTGTCCCAAAGTCGCTCAAGGGCGACGACAGGACATCCTGACGTTGCTGTCATGGTCACCTTAGTGGTTGATTTCTGTTTGAACAGCAGCGCAAGGAGACCGGTGCTGAGAGTATCGTAGACGAACCATAAAGAACGCTCAAGAGAACCTGGATCTCTCCACGTGAATTGCTCAGGCAAAGCCATACTCGCTCAACAATCGCCAACCAAGGCGGCACAGGAGGAGCAGAAGACACATTTTCACCCCTGGAGCAACGAACGCGATATCATTTCTCCCGTGACAGAGATGCCATCTATCGTGGTCCAGACACCAAGCAGGTATTGCTGCATGCAGTGGAACTGCTTCATCTGGAACCGCTGTTCGAGACCTTTGAGACGGTCGAAGAGGTACCGTCTCTCCGCGGCATGCTGGCTCTGGAGATCCGGGGCGATGATACTGATCGGCCAGAGAAGAGCGTTTTCAAACTGTGACATCGTGGGCAGTAGTTTGATAAGTTCGAGGGCTCGCCAATGCTCGCGGAAATCTGAATTCGCATCTTCTCCTCCTCCTTCTCCCGGTTCATAGATACTTGTCCGGTAGGCCTGTGACAGGGAGGGGGAATCTAGCCGTTGCTGTTCACGGTATGGCGCTAACTGCTGATTGTAATATACCTTGGCCATCGTCCGGTACAGCTCTATGATCACGGCCTGGTCAGAAGGCGACATCCTGTCATCATCTAAACTAAAGCGGTCTTGGCCCTGCGAGCAAAAGCTCGGGAACCAGTCCATCCGGCCGTCCCAAGAACTGATCTCCGCCATGGTCAATGACCTATCACCAGAGCTGATCCTCGCAATCAGGCTGGGAAATTGGTAGGGACTGAGGCTGCGCCATGAGGACGCCAGGGAATGCTGACGGCCGACACAGTCGTTCGGTAGTTCTGCTGTCGGTGTCGGTCTCACACCCTCAAATGCTTGATCAGCCTCAATGTAGAAAGTAGAGAGTGGAGGCCTTCTAAGCGAGGTCGATCCGACAAGGTCATTGTACGTGAAAAGTCCATGGAGAAAACGCATGGCGGTGTTGAAACGGTGAGATTCACCCAGGAGACCTGCCGAGGTGAAGACATTGCCCAAGAAGCCGAGGTGTGGTTTCCAGCTGTCCTGCTCTTCACCAGTGAACTTCTCGTAAAGTAGGAGCATCGCCACGGTCGCCAGAACGGTGATCAGCTGCAGATCGATCGTGCAGAGCCCAGGGTTGCTTGCTACGCGATGATCCATCTGAGAGAACCTGGAATCGTTCAGAAGCGCCCTGCAAGCCGTCAATGCATTCTGTTTGGCCTTCAGTGTCTCCCACTGAAGCTCCGGCCACGTGCTGCCCCAGGTTTGCGCTCCACTGACTGCGATCAACGCTTCGTATAGCACGGTTGACTGCAGCGCCAATGGAACCAGGATCGACAGGAACGGATTCTGAGGACCCGGATGGCTGGGGAAAGTCCTGCAAAAGCGGTTGATGTACTGATCCCATAAAAAGGACCGAGGTGGATTGAAATTTCCGGGATAGTGCGGAAGCGGTCTCGGGCACTCCAACGTTCCCCGGCTGACGTCCAGGTCTCCAGGCCCTGCGGCAAGAGATTGACTTCCAGATCTCGTGTCGAATTCAAGCGCCAGAGTACCAGTTAAAGACTCGTTGACAAACTTCATCGGTCTCGTTGCCGCCTGCGACGCTGAGCCCTGGATTTTGGAGACTTCTCCCGAGCGAAAGTCGTCTTGGGATGACTGGCTACGTGACACTCGGCGTAGTGGGCCTCGTTTTCTCATTCCCTTGCGTCGAGCATCGTCTTCCCAGATTATCTCGACGTCGTACCTTGCGCAAACCAGGCCGAGCCCACGGCAAGTGCGGCATGAAGGCTTTGCTCCGTCGCACTTCTTTTGCCTGAAACGCTCGAGTCAGCAAGGAAGTAAGAGTTGCGTTCGTCATGACTGAGACAGGCCTTTTTCTGCACGTCCAACAGCCATCTCGGGTGCGACGCGATCTGGACTCGGGCACCAGGTCGAATGGAGGGTTCATTCCGCGGCACCCAGGGCTGGATGGCTTCACCTCTGCACCACAAGCGGCTGAAATGTACTCGGTGAAGAGAGAACCATCGTCACTTACGATCACGAGGGAGGTCTGCCATGGCGATAAATAATTCGTGTACGCAGATAAGCGATGCGGCTTGCACACGACCCCTGTGCCCCTCTCTGGTTGCAGGTACAGTACTGATAAGCCTACGAGGTAGTCTGAAAGGAGATCTGAGCGCTAGGTGGACTGGGAAGGTTACCCGGAGGGCCTTGTAATGACGTCGCTCAGGTGTCCACAAAGCGGCGACGACCTTGTCCTAAAGAAGGTTGCGCCATGGCATCGCGTGCTTGGACGGAGGTAGCGAGCTCCGGTGGGGCATAGGATCCGGCACATGCAGTCGAATATCGTCTCGAAATTTATGAATCCTGGCACCCTGGGTACCATTCGTGGTTTCTTTCTACTCTCTCACTACTGCCTTGCCCCTACTTTCTCCCCACTGCATCTCGTCCTGGGGCTCTGGAGTGGCCGCATTGCTTCAAGATGGCGACCGAGACAGTAATGCGCACCAAAGTCAAGTTGGGCAAGAATGAAAAACTTCCCCCAGAAAATGTCCGCTTCATGCAAGCCTGTAATGATATTGCTCGCGCCCTCGTGCAGGAATATGAGGCAAGTCTTGATGAGGCGAAACCGAAGAAAGATGTCAATCTCAACAGACTGCGAGGAGATGTGGCGAAGAAGCATAGATTGAGCACTCAACCACCTCTGACTGCTATCCTTGCCGCGGTGCCTCCAGAGTACAAGAAGCACCTTATGCCGAAGCTGATCGCTAAACCGGTAAGAACAGCCTCCGGTATTGCGGTGGTTGCTGTCATGTCGAAGCCTCACAGATGTCCTCACATTGCTTGGACGGGTCATGCTTGCGTGTACTGTCCCGGGGGTCCAGACTCCGACTTCGAATATTCGACGCAGTCTTACACAGGATATGAACCGACCTCGATGCGAGCCATTCGCGCTCGCTATGATCCCTTCGAGCAGGCCCGGGGGAGGGTCGACCAGATCAAATCGCTTGGCCACAGCGTCGACAAAGTCGAGTTCATCATCATGGGAGGTACATTCATGTCGCTGCCCAAGGACTACCGGGACAACTTCGTTGCCCAGTTGCACAATGCCCTCTCAGGGTATCAAACAGAGAATGTGGACGAAGCTGTCATGGCCGGAGAGATGTCGAGCATCAAGTGCGTGGGCATCACAATCGAAACGAGACCGGATTTTGGACAAATCGATCATCTTTCGGACATGCTAAGATATGGCTGCACGCGCCTGGAGCTGGGCGTACAGTCACTGTATGAGGATGTGGCTCGGGACACGAACAGAGGCCACACGGTCGCAGCGGTCGTCGAAGCCTTCAAATTCTGCAAGGACGCCGGATTCAAGGTTGTCTCGCACATGATGCCTGATTTGCCGAACGTTGGTATGGAGAGAGATATCTTCCAGTTTCAGGAATACTTTGAGAACCCCGACTTCCGAACAGATGGACTGAAGATATACCCTACGCTTGTCATTCGAGGTACTGGTCTCTACGAACTATGGCGCACTGGCCGGTTCAAAAACTATACGCCCAACGCTCTTGTGGACCTGGTGGCACGGATACTGGCCCTTGTGCCGCCTTGGACGAGAATATACCGCGTCCAACGCGATATACCCATGCCGTTGGTGACCTCTGGTGTCGAGAACGGCAATCTCCGAGAATTGGCATTATCGCGCATGAAGGACTTTGGCACGACTTGTCGTGATGTGCGGACCCGAGAGGTCGGCATCAACGAGGTAAAAAACAAGATTCGGCCGTCTCAGGTTGAACTGGTGAGACGGGACTACATGGCCAACGGCGGCTGGGAGACGTTCCTTGCTTACGAGGATCCCAAGCAAGATATTCTCATTGGGTTGCTTCGGTTGCGAAAGTGTTCAGATACACATACCTTCCGACCAGAACTTACCAGTCAGCCAACAAGCATCGTTCGGGAACTTCACGTCTATGGCCTGGCTGTACCGATCCACGGTCGAGAAAAGAGCAGATTCCAGCACCAAGGTTACGGCACTCTGTTGATGAAAGAGGCGGAGAAAATCGCTCGCGATGAGCATGGAAGTGAGAAGCTGAGCGTCATCAGCGGAGTCGGTGTGAGAAGCTATTACGAGCGCCTTGGATATAGCCTCGATGGCCCATACATGAGCAAGATGTTAGACCTTGACGATGACACGGAAGATTGAACATCGATGAGCGCCTCCATCTGGTGAAAACGCCGGTTACAGCGACCAAGCCCTCTTTAACACCTCGGGCCGATTGAGAGAACGTCGCAAACGAATGCTTGCCGTCCCGAACAGTACCTCGCCGCGGTTACGCCCACAGGTATTCCACCGCGTTTCGGCACAGCCCTGCTGCAAGCCGTGCAGCAGTGGACATCACAGCTCGGAGTCCGCAGTTGGGCAGAGGATATGGATACAGAGCGGGTTCGCGCGGTGCTCTCGACGACTCGAGCGCCGGGACGCCGTGTTGATGAATAGAAAAGCACTGATTGCAAGGTTGGACGTCGAGCGCGAACTCGGCCGCGAGTCTGAGCGGCAATCTTGATGGTCACAGATGGTTTTTCTGACTGGGGTTCTTTGGGGCATCAGTGGCAGGGCGAGGCGAGCGAGGCTCCGCGGCCCCACAAAGACCGAGAGCCGAGAATACTGAGTGGCGGGCGATAAGCGATAAGTGTGGCCCGAATTGCCGCCGACAAATCACGTCATCGCAGTTTTTTCTCAGATTTCCTCGCGCGCAGCTGGATTGTTGATCTTTCTCCGAGCACAGCTGCTGTTCACCATGTGAGGCGACGTTCCTCCGGAATAAGTTATCTTTCTCTGTTTCCTAGCTCTCGTCTTGCATAGCCATGGTGTAGGGGCGTCGTTCTTACCGTTCCAGGTTCAAAAAGCATATTCTTCTGCCCAAACATCTATATACCACGACCAGTCGCAATGGTTGCTCCTGCTTTGCTGACGGCGCAAAATTGCGTTGACCAGGTCCATCTCGTTCTCGGCTCCGGACCCCTAGCAGCATCAAGATGCGCGAAGTCTCTTGAGGTCGGTGCTCAACCGGTCATCGTGTTTCAGGAGACCGAAGACGTTCATTTCACTCTCGCAGCGGCAGTTGAACAGGGTCGAGTCCGGTGGGTGCGGAGGGAGTTTCAACAGGAGGACCTCAAGAGATTAGGGAGGGAAGAAGTAGATGGATACGTGGATGCTGTGTTTGTCACTCTACCTGCAACAGACGCTCGGAGCATTCAAATATCTAATCTCTGCAAACGCATGAGGATACCTGTCAACGTGGTGGATGCTCCGCACCTGTGCACGTTCACACTCCTGTCAACCTACTCCGATGGCCCACTCCAGATTGGTATAACTACCTCGGGCAATGGCTGCAAGTTGTCTTCTCGCATTCGGCGTGAGATTGCGTCTGCTCTGCCACCGAAATTTGGTGCTGCTGTCGAAAGGTTGGGTTCTGTGCGGAGACAGATATGGGAGGAGGACTACAAGACCCAGACGGCGTGCAATGGAAACGCCCCGGACGGAGAAGCAGAGGACGAAGAAGCGGCCGCTCAGAAGCATACCTTCAACTCGCTGGTGAAGGAGGACGACCGCGATCCGGCTGTTTTGCGAACGCGTCGCATGAGATGGCTCTCGCAGATATGCGAGTACTGGCCACTCGCTCGGCTCGCGGCAATTACAGACGCTGATGTAGCGGCAATACTGCAGGCGTACCGGACCACAGCCCAAACGCCCGCTCCCGGCTCAGATGGATTATCGACACTGCTTCCGTCGCAGCCTCCTCGCAAAGGCACGATAACTCTGGCTGGCTCCGGTCCGGGTCATCCATCTCTCCTGACAATCGCGACCAAAACAGCCATCGAAACAGCCCATTTCATCCTGGCTGACAAGCTCGTCCCCGCCGAGGTCCTGGATCTCATCCCACGGCGGACGCCTGTTCACATCGCTCGCAAGTTCCCCGGCAATGCAGATGCGGCACAGAACGAAATGCATGAATTAGCTTTGGAGGCAATGCAACAAGGCAAAAATGTTCTCCGCTTGAAACAGGGTGACCCATACCTCTATGGCCGAGGCGCCGAAGAAGTGACGTTCTTCCGAGAGCGAGGGTACGATGTTAGGGTGATACCTGGCATTACCAGTGCTCTGTCGGCAGCGATGTTTGCGGACATTCCAGTCACCCATCGAGCTGTTGCTGATCAGGTCGTTGTCTGCACTGGAACCGGACGGAAAGGAGCGGCCCCTGAGCCCCCGTCTTATCGAGAGAGCAAGACGGTTGTGTTTCTGATGGCGCTGCACAGGCTGGACAGTCTGGTCAAGAGTCTGGTAGAAGAGCAAGATCAGGAGGTTTCGAAACGTGCGCTGTGGCCATCCACCACGCCCTGCGCGGTCATCGAACGAGCAAGCTGTCCAGACCAAAGAGTGATCCGTTCTACCCTCGCACACGTCTGTCAAGCGGTCGAAGCGGAAGGCTCAAGACCTCCCGGGCTCCTGGTCGTCGGCCATTCTTGCGAAGTCCTGCACAAGCCTGACGAGGGGAAGAGCTGGTCAGTGGAAGAAGGGTTTAGAGGACTGGATGCCATCGGGCCGACTGCTTCGGAGTTCGATATCCTGAAAGAATTGGAAGCAACGCCGACGAGAGACGTCAAAAAGCAGCCTGAGGTGATCGGAGCGTCGCACCCTCCTCTGCTACATCCTGTAATAGCACATCCTGGTATAGCTGCTTGATAGAAGTTCTTTGGATCTTTACCATGATAGAGTTGGACCAGCATGTCCCTTCCACTCCTCCTAAACACCGTATTCCCATCTCCTAAGCATGGTGTCTCTCTGCGCGGCCTTGAAAAGCTTCAACCTCGGTTGCGATTCCGGACCAGTCCGTATATTCACTTTCGTCACTTGATTGAATCACGGTGTCACCGCACATCGCAGTTCCGCCTTTCTGCCGCTCTCTCTTAGGTCCGCTGGACGTCGCTTGTGCAAAAGCGCCGTGTCCTCTTTAGATCCGCTGGATGTCGCTTGTGTAAAAGCGCCGCGTCACTCGTCAGATCCTCTGGCTCTGCGACCTCAAAAGTCTCAATGTCGGTTGCGACTCCGGACCGCTCTGTGAATTCACTTGCGTCACTTGGAGTGAAGCATAGTGTCACTGCACATCGTAGTTCTGGCTTTCTGCCGCTCTCTCTTAGATCCGCTGGACGTCGCTTGTGTAAAAGCGCCGTGTCACTCGTCGGATCCGCTGGGCTGTATGTCGACCAAGACGTGAAGGGTGAAAGATGGAATCAAACATCCATCAGTTCGGCCGAAATTTCGCCTCTGATGTCTGTCTTCGTACTTCTACCTCGACCGCCATTTGTCTTTTCACGAGGAATCACTCATAATGCCTTTTTCTTATGCTTAGCATGAGAAACTATAGTTCTTGGGGTCACCTGTCTAGCTGGATTATCCTGTTCTAAAGGCCTGTCCATTTGAGCCCCTCCAGCCAGATACACCGAACTTTGGCTTCTCGTACCTCTCCGATCCCAATAGTCAGCTATTACCTCTATGAGTCGGCTGCATTTCCTCTCCAAGAGACAGAAAAGACAAAAATTCCCCAGCTCGCCCCGTTTATGCTTAGCAACCCCTTAGCGGAACAAGGCATTCTCAAAGGGAGCAGGATCGGAAGCTGTACGATCCTCCCTCTACCCAACGAGCTATTCCACCGACTCCTATGGCTCGGGTGCCGGGCTTCACTCCCTATAGCTCCGATGTAGTCCACTCTGGACCGGTGGACGTGGGACAGGCCATCAATCTGGACAACCTCAAAGGCAAGACAATAGTGATTGTGAGTTTCTGGACAACATCCCGCACCCTGGGGCGGGCGAGCAAGCCCCCTTCGCTGCCGCCGGAGCCAGCAAGTCTCATTCTACAGAAAAACACATGAATGACGGCATCTTCATTCCTCCGCCCCGGACTCTCTCGCGTTCGACTCGAAATCCAAAACACTGTACTGACCGCACACATCTCACCTCTAGACTGGCGGCGCCTCCGGATTCGGCGCCGCATGTTCCCAGCACTGGGCCTCCCACGGCGCCAACATAATCATCGGGGACATCAACCAGAAGCAGGGCACCGAACTCGTCTCCCGGTTGAGACAGTCGACCGATAACCCGAACCACCACTTCGTTCCCCTCGACGTGACATCCTGGCCATCGCAGGCGCATTTCTTCCGGGAAGCCGCCCGCCTCTCGCCCCATGGGGGCATCGACACCGTCATGGCCAACGCGGGCATCGCCGACGCAGAGGAACAGATCCTCTTCGAGGAAGCACCCGACTATTCGCAGCTCGACCGTTCGCCGCCGCCGCCCAAGCTGCGCACCTACGACACAAACCTCACGGGCGTGCTGTATACCGCGCACCTGGGCCTCTCGTACCTTTCGCGCAACCCGGGGAGTCAGAAATGCAGCACACCCGCCGCCAGCCGCTCTGCGCTAGGAGGAGGCAAAGAAGGACCGAGGGACCGGCATTTACTGCTCGTGTCGAGCATCGCCGGCCTGGCCGGCCTGCCGGGCCAACCGCTGTATGCGGCCGCGAAGCACGGTGTCGTCGGTCTATTCCGCACCCTACGGATCACGAGCCCCGTCAAACTGGGAGTTCGTGTGAATATGCTTAACCCATGTATGCCTTGCCTTGTCTTCCCGTCGTCCCTCGTAGGAAAGAGAGAGAGAGAGAGTGTGTGTGTATGTGCTAACGGCCACAGATTTCGTCGACACGCCCATCCTCGGCCCACTGGGCGCGTTCGTCCTCGCCGGCGGCGGGATAGCGCGCCTCGAGGCCGTCGTGGAGGCGAGCACGCGTCTCGTGGCCGACCACGGCATCATCGGCAGGGGATTGGTCATCGCGAGCAAGACCTCCAAGGAACATGCCGAGGCCGCGGGTCTGGGTCCGGAACTAAAGACCCCGGACCAGGAGGTCTGGGACTGCTACGCCGATGATTTCGAACAGAGCGATCTGTTCACGAGGCGCATCGTCGCCGTGACGAACCTGGTCACCAGTGCGAGGGGCTGGGCGGGCATGTGGACTGACATCGGCGCGAACTTGTATAAGAGGTTCTGGAGGGCGTGGGGATATTAGAATCGGGTCGGGTCGTTCGACATTTCTATTTCTATACGGAGTACATGCCTGAAAGCGTCGCGTTCGGGGGCGTCTCCCTTAAGGCCAAGGGAGATGTGTTCATCAACATAGTACGCAGGTATATAGACAGGGCAGGGCACAGTTAATATGAAGGATATAAGAAAACAGCTACCGGCTGCTACCATCCTATTGGCGATAGATCCCACTCCAGGTTGCGCATGCATGCGTATACAAATGTACAAAAAAAGGTCAAATCTGTACTGTACAATATACAATACTAATGCTGCGATCCGTGAGCGACCCACGCAATTATTCATCTGCGCTCGTGAAAATGCTCCAGTAGACCAATCCAATATCATCTCTCCGCAGAGGTATTTGCAAGCACACCTCCTGAGATCTGACCCTTCCTGCTCTTCTCATCATCCAGCATAATCACATCCAGATAACAGTTACCAGATATACATATACATATGTGCGAGGGTCGAATCGCGAGCTCCTTATTGCCGCCCGCTGCTTCGCGCTGTAGCCCCACTACACATGAATAGCGATTGCTTATCTGAAAGGCGGGATAACGAAGCAGACTCCTGATCTCCGAGGCTGAGGTTGACGAGCGTGATATATTGTAGTCTTCTGCACGGTAGTACCAATGAGGTCTCTCCAGGTCCTTACAGACTGAAGCCGATATTGTACCGGTTATCGTCGACGAGACGACCATACCTGCGTTTCGGTCAGTAAGCATGAAGCAGACTCAGCAAAGCAGGGGAAGGAGAAGGACTCACTCCAGCAACAACCTGAAATACCACACCTCGAGATCGTCGTTCCTGAGCACCTTCTGCGCCCACTCCCTACCTTGATTGGCAATCTTCTTGCCCTCAACCTTGCCACTCTCCTCCTGGTCGAAATACCTCACTGACTCGGCGTACTCGTCACCGACAAGTCCAAGCGGGACGTAATGAACCCACGCTCTAAGCCATTCGTCATGCCATTCGCGGAACACGGCCAATTTATACACGAGACTCTTGCTCAAAAGCCAGGCGTAATACCTGCCCGAGAAGGCATTGCCGTCAATATCCAACAGATACCGCGACGCAAGCGCATCGAACATGTTGACCGGCTCGACCGTCCCAAAGTATTCGCGCTGGGCATCACAGTCCCCGGGATCACACTGTCCAATGTAGGTGAACTTGACGTCGAAATACTTGGCCATTTCCGCCATGGAGACGGTCCTCTCGTGCCAAAGACTGTCTTGCGCTGTGGAATTGTTATCTAATTCGAGAATCTTGGCCGTATTGAGGGGCTGGATCTTGGTCAGAAATCGCTGTCGGTGTTGTCTCCTCCATCCACCATCTCGGGAAAAGCCGCCCGTCGTGCTGCCTCGCCAGTACATCGTCGGGTGCTTCTCTTCCCAGGGCATGTCCCGCTCCGCATCATATTTTACTCTCCCCATGAAGTACCACGGACTCGGGTAAAGTAAATCCTGGAACGAGGAGATCTTGCTCTGTGAGAAGATGGGAAACAGATCGTGCGTCACGTCGAATGCGTTCGGTCGGTCGAAGAATCCGAGGCTCTTCTCCATACTGGGAGAATTGCAGATGTCGCTGAAGGCGGTGGTGTTACGGATGAACCCGAGTGGTAAGCCGCTGTAGGCGGTGGTATTGTCAGTGCATTGATCATTGAGACAGCTCCGCGCCGCGCTGTCTGGAGGACAGGATATACGGGAATTGGACCAGGTGGGTTGGTGGGCGAAGCGGTTGAAGCGCGTAGTTTTGTATTCTTTGATGCGAATACCCTCGCCTAGATCCTCCGCGCGTGGAGACCACTCGTTCGTCAGCGAGGGCGCGTTGTACGCCTTTGGTATGTTTGTGTCCTGGGCCACGTCGACGTGGTGCTGCAGGTCGTCGTGTTGCATGACCACTCGAGGTTCGTCGTGGATGTTAAACGCCAGATCCATGTCGGGCAGATATTTGATAAAGTCTTTCAGCATAATGGGTGTGGCTTCTCTATGCCAGGCGTACATTTCGCCTCCTCCTTCAATCTTGGTGACTTTCCCATTGCGAATCATGACCGCGATCAAGGCATTGTCAAATCCAATGGCCTCTCTTGTTCTCTCACGGATCACTTTTGGGTCCAGCGCCCAAAAGGGCAGCAATTGATGGTATATCGTGTCATACTCGTCGATGAGTTCGACGCCCCGTTTCTTTGCGAAATTGTACCACTTGTCAAAGTGAGGTGGCGGAGGTAATTTATACCGCCTGCGATATTCGGCGACCGCATCGTTGAGGGACCGCGATTGCCGCGCCCGGAGAGTCTGAAAATCGCTTTCGGCTTGCGATACTAGCTGATGGATCGGATGGAGGAGGGAGCTTGCCGGGAGGAGTGGCGCATTCTCCTCGTGGGCATGGTGGTCTTGTAATAACGACGAGGCAGACTCCTCGAGTGACTGGATCTGTTCGGGACTCCGCAGGAAGAACAGGGTGCATAGGGCTGTAGACAGGAGGACGATGAGCGCCAGAAGTTTGCGCGACTTCAGCATGCCTCCTCGGACATGGCTCGACTGCCAATGCGGATCCGATCTCGAATTCATGCACCGCTTCGAATGTCGTTGGTGTCTCGCCCACCTGGTCGACTCGAAACATCCAACTTTCACCTTGTTGGAGACGCCCAAAAGGAGAAATTACCCCGGTCTAAATAGCATACGGTGGAACAGGTCATCCGTGAGACGCCAGATGACTACTGTACCGCAGATGCAACGAAAGCGGAAAGATGTCCCAGACCCCCCCGTGCCCCCTTGTGGTCCCTCTCCTCCATACACAGGAGAACGTGACAAGAGGACGGCAGGATGAAATCTTAGCTCCGACAGCCCTGAGTGGGCGGCTCATGGCCCTGCTTACTTCTTCAATGCTCTTTTTTATTCTATCTAAGGCTGTGCTTCGGAGGTCCAAGAATGAGGAGGCTTTGCAGTTTCCCCCTTCCATTGTTGAGCTTCATTTGGTGCCATCTACCGTTCTTCTTACAAAGCCATTGCACCCACTGGTATCCCATATGCTGTTCTGCACCGTGAAGCCTGAGTGCTAATGGATATCACCCGGCTCCCTTCTCCTGCCGAAGATGGGGAACACCCATTGAGAGCTCCTTCTCTCCTGCTCATGCCCTGCCCCGTTACGGTCCTGCTGCGCGAGGTGCTGCACAAGATCGACAAGCGCTCGCGAAGCATCCTCCCTGTTCTCATCAACGTTCTCGTCAACCAACTGGAAGTCACTCTCCGGCGACAGCTCCCTCTCAGTCACCTCGACCTGTCTTGCCCCCTGACGGACGCACTACTGTCCGGTATCCATCCTCTCGCCTTGCTGTTGCGCATACACGTTCGTCGTGCCGCCAGCGGCAACAGTTGCAAAATACCGAACATCGACGTCTTCGTCTTGCTGCAGCTTCTCCAAATTCGACATGATTTGGCCATTAACTAGTTCCTGTCCTCTGGGGCTAGGCTGTGCTGAAGAATTAGGGTTCTGCTCGAGTTGCTGCAAAGTACCTTCGGCTGGCAGGCGGCGGAGCGTGCTGATGAGAACGGCGTACGATTTGGCCACGTTGAAACGAATGTTGGGGATCGGATCGGAGACGAGGCGGTCCATCATTGGGAGGACGCTGTCAGCGATGATATCGAGAGTAATGACAGGTGCGAGAATCTAGATCGAGAATGTTAGCATCCTATTTGCAAGGCGGGGTGGCTTCCAGCTTACAGTGATGGCAAAGCAAGTCGTCATGCGGTACAAATAATTCTGCTGCTGACTCATCGCTGTGACCTTAGGAATGATGGATCGATTCGCCCATTCAACGCCGAACACTTCGGTGAGCTTCTTCAAGTTCTGGGTCGCGGCATCTCTGATTGAGAAGACTGTATCGCCCAACCAGCCCATACACAATGAACTTAGCTGGTCATCGAAGAATTTCATGCCGAGTTGCTTGGCCAAGAGGGGTATGTATTCGATGATTGCGAGGCGAACGCGCCACTGTTTGTCTTCCGCCAGTTGGACGATGGCCGGGAGAAGCGATTGGGACAGTAGGTCAATGCCAATAACATTGTTGACTAGTTCCAGTTTGGAGATGATGTGTAGTCTGACGTCCGGGAATTCATCCTTGAGCATCTGCAGGAACATTGGAAGGAGATGTGAGATGGTTTCTTCCTTGCCGAGAATGGGAGCCAGGCCGCTGAGTTGTGTTCCCAGAGCAGCCCGGACGTGTTGATTTGGGTCTGAGACAAGATCTTCGATGCTGGTCATAATCTCGTTGAGGAGGGTTTCGCGGTCAAGCAGGCCGCAGAAGCCGGGGATCTGGCTAGCAATTGCTGTTCTCACTTCTGCTTCGCTGTCCTTGAGCAACTTGACAAAGGCTGGAACGAGGTCTCTGGTGACCACCTCTTCGTTCACGGCTTTCGCAATCTTCTCGAATTTCTCTGCAACCATGTAACGGACTCTCCAGCTCTTATCTTCGAATAGACTTCTCAGGGCAGTCAGTAACACCCCATGGCTGGGCTGTTGCTCCTTGGGAATAACTTCTGCGATCGAGATAAGGACTTCAACAGTAAGCAATCGAACACTGTCTTGATCGTCACTGGCCAGATGCTGAAACAAGGGGATCATCTCATCGATCACGATAGGCACTGGAACTTCTTTGACAAACTTGGCCAGGTTGTTCGCAGCTTGTCGTCGTACCATGGGCGTCTCATCGTGAACGAGGTGACCGAACTGAGTGCGGAGGCCCTGTTGTGATGCTTGCGAGGCTTTCTTGTAGGGAGCAACGTATAGACCAGTTGCGGATATCTTGGATGTGAACCAATCGGCTTTTGACAGGCGAATAGTGAGAGGGATAAAGTATTCCTCTACTTGTCGCTCGGAGAGGTCGGCGCAGATCTTGTTGAGGGATTCAACGGCCTAAGAGTGTCAGACTCCGCTCACATGGTTTCCGAACGTCCTACACACCTTGTCCCGGACCAAGGGCTCCTCAATCGCAGCCAAATTCTCCAGCGGCGCCAGGAGCACGTGACCATATTCGGGACCTCCTACGTACTCGATGAAGTTCCCTAGCTCTTCGGCCAGTGCTGTGAGGACTTCATCTTCGTCTTCAACCGAGTCTGTGGTGATACGTCAGTGCTACCCCCAATTCAAGGGTTGGAGCGGCCATACCGTCCAGGAAGGGTATCAGTTCGTCTCTCGTCCGTTCGGGCCCAAGTGCAAGTGCAATTGTAGAAAGGCGATGGATAGCATTGAGTCGTAGAAGGACATCATCGTGCTGTTTGGCATATCAATCTCAATCCAAGCAGCTGGCGGCACACGGCGAGGCCATACCTTCAACTCGTCGATCAGGACGGCGATGGGATAAAGCTCATCGCCATTGTCTTGACCCTCCATTTTGTATGTGCTTCCCACAGTCTAAGAGGTCATCCAATTCTCAAGGGTGATTAAAAGTCGGGGTTGCGGTTTGGGTAAATGAGTCGCCGGCCTGTTCTGTATTGGATCGGAAACAGCCTCAGGGATTTGGGGGTTCGATGAAGGACTAAACCAAGGTCCAACTCATATCTGACTGGAGAAGACGTCAGCTTCAGTCACACTTGCACATGGGTATAAGGCTGGTTGTGAGGCGTATTGGCGCCTAAGCGTGGTGCGTGGTCGGCGCGGTTGGGTTCAAGGGCCAAAATCTGTAGTTAAGTGACTGCGGGACAACAAGAACTCACAACTCAGGGGATTGCTTGATGCAGGCGGCACGGAAGAGGCTGGATCTGTCGCGACAATATGCTCATCAAATGTAATGAGTCTAGAGAGGAAGACCTCGTAAAGGGGTTACCGTTGCTTCTGTAAAGGTGGGATAATCAGGTTCGCAAGTGTGAGCTCCTCCGTCATTCAGCAGATGGTGACCTGTGGCTGAACGTGAAGCAGCAACTGTGGCACAGTAGTCGCTCTTGCGCAAATTCCCAAATCCCATCTCAGTTTCATTTTGAGTTGCCCGCCAAGCCATCAACGATGACTCTTTCCTCTGCATTTCTTTGCCAGTGACTCCGACCACGAGAAGGATTTCACTCTGCACGCCGACTAGACGATCTTGCATTCTTGCCTGCACAATAGGTCACAATTCTCCGGGCCACCGTCCACCATGCCTACCATCAGCGTGGACAAGGCTGCCCTCTTCAAGGCCCTCGGAAGAAACTACACGACTGAAGAGTTCGACGAGCTATGCTTCGACTTCGGCATTGAGCTCGACGAGGACACCTCGCTCACAGAACGACCAATCGTCGATGGCAAGCAAGAACCTCCTCAATTGAAGATTGAAATCCCCGCCAACCGCTATGACATGCTCTGCATTGAGGGTATTCAACTCATGCTGAACATCTTCAATCGCAAAGTCACTGCGCCGCAGTATGTGCTAAAGGCACCGCCCAATGGGGAACTGCAGACGATCACAGTGAGTGCGGAATGCGAAAGGATACGACCCTACGTCTCAGGAGCCATTCTGCGGAACATCAAATTCGACCAGGCGAGATACGAATCCTTCATTGATCTCCAGGATAAGCTGCACCAAAACCTGGCCCGCCAAAGAACACTGGTGTCGATCGGAACCCATGATCTCGACTCCATCCAAGGCCCCTTCACATATGAAGCACTCCCTCCCAAGGACATCAAATTTACACCACTGAACCAAACACAAGAAATGGACGGGGAGCAACTCATGCAATTCTACGAGAAAGACAAGCATCTCGGCCGGTATCTGCACATTATCAGAGACTCGCCTGTCTATCCCGTCATCTACGACTCCAATCGCAAGGTTTGCTCTTTACCCCCCATCATCAACGGTGACCTCAGCAAGATCACCCTCGATACCAAAAACGTCTTCATGGAAGTGACCGCCACAGATAAGACGAAGCTAGAAATCGTCGTCAACATCATGATGACAATGTTCTCGCAATATGCGGCAGAACAGTTCACCGTCGAACCCATTCAAATCATTTCCGACCATAACGGTCAATCAAGACAAGTCCCCAATCTCACGCCTCGCGCGACAGTTGCGGAGGTGGATTACATCAATGCTTGCACTGGTGTTGACCTCTCACCCCAGGACATCTGTACTCTTCTCAACCGGATGTCATATGTCGCCCGGCCCTCAAAATCAGATAAGAATCTTGTTGATGTAGACGTTCCTGTCACAAGAGCCGATGTCCTTCATCAGGCGGATATCATGGAGGATGTGTGTATTGCCTACGGCTTCAACAAACTTCCTCGTGCATTCCCCAAAGTTGGCGCCACGATCGCTGCGCCTCTAGCGGTGAACAAACTCTCAGACGTTCTCCGCCTCGAAGCCGCCATGGCAGGCTGGGCTGAAGTCCTGCCACTCATTCTCTGCTCTCACGACGAGAATTTCGCGTGGCTAAACCGAAAAGACGATGGTAAAACAGCCATCCGCCTAGCAAACCCGAAGACTGCGGAATACCAAGTCGTGCGAACCACCTTGCTCCCTGGCCTACTGAAGACGATAAAAGAAAACAAGCATCATTCCATCCCCATCAAGATCTTCGAAGTCAGTGACGTCGCTTTCAAAGACCTCAGTCTCGAACGCAAAGCACGCAACGAGCGACACTTCGCCGCGGCTTGGTACGGCAAAACGTCCGGCTTTGAGGTCGTGCACGGCCTTCTCGACAGGGTAATGACGATGCTGAAGACCGCATTCATCACACACGAGGAAGGACTTGAGATTCGTGGCAATGGTAACAAGATGGAATACTGGATTCAAGAGGTCGACGATGCGACGTACTTCCCCGGTCATGGGGCAAGTATTCATGCTAGGATTGCGGGCAAAGACGTGGTGATTGGAAGTTTCGGCATCTTGCATCCGACCGTGCTGGAGAAATTCGAGTTGAAGTATCCTGTCAGTGCACTGGAATTCAATGTTGAGGTTTTCCTTTAAAGATTCAGACGGGACGGTTAGGGTTTGCCTGAGCAAGAAAAGCAGAATATAGAGACTTGGTGCATGATCCATTTTCATTGTTCAATGCTTGTTGCAATGCGTACGCTCAATGGCGCCGAGCGCCATTGTGCATTTGCCCGGTTCTTTGAGTTTTACGCCTCTTTCGATCAACACCCGTCGGCAAGTCATTTGCTATGCTGAACTACCAGCTAAAAGCCACCATTGACCCAGTGGTCCGCACAAGCAACATCGCAGGTAGGCGTAGCGTCTTGAGGCTTACACGCATCGTCATAGCCGCTAGGAGCGAAACCAACCCCAGCCGCAGTCGAAGTAGCACCACCGATGCCGGATCCCTATTCCTGCGCTCCATCGAACTGATCTTCGGCTGCGCCGTCCGTCTGACCGCCAGCCTCTTCCTGCGCTCGCGCATCCTGGGCAGCCTGCTGCGCAGCCAGAGCCTTCGCACCATAGTCCTGAGACATGGGTTGCACAATGGGCTGTTCTTCCTTGGGGTCGATGATTGTGACGGAATCGGGGAGGGATTTCTGGGGGCCGGCTTTGCCTTCGGGATCAGAACCGCGCATGATCTTGACTTTGATGCCGAGAACACCCTGGCGGAGGAGGACGTGACGGGTCGCACTGTCGATGAAGTCGTTGACAGGTTGGCCGGAGTGGATCATGAAGCCGTCCTGAACGCCTCAAGTCAGTATGAATCTTGAAGAAAGAGTCGTGAACGCATAGTTATACCGTAAACTTCATGCTCTTCGCTCTCGCAGCTCTCAGTTTGCCAGACACAACGACCTCGCAGCCCTTGGCACCACTCTCCATAATGAATCTCAATACACCGTAGCAAGCACGTCTCACAGCCAATCCATTGAGAAGCTTATATCTGAGGGACTCGCACTGAGCGACGGCCGAGAGACCGCGATTCTGGACCTTGGCGGCATACAGGGAGACACTGTTCTCGGGGAACTTGAAGCGCTTCTGGATCAGGGATGTGAGTTCGCGGATGCGGCGGCCTTGTTCACCCAGGACTTCTTGCGTGTGTGTTGCGCGGATGACTGTAGCGATCTCGAGTTAGTCTTTCAATCCACATTCAAATCCTGTGAGAAGTGCTCCTCTGCCAGGTTAACGTTGGGTATGGAGGGACGGAAGTCGTACTGATATCGGTGACAGTAGGAGTAACTCTGACTTCGACACCGGAGTAGCCCTCCTCGGCGAGCTCGCGCTGGAAGAATTCGTTCAATTCGGCGTAGAAGACACCGTCAGCGACGAACTTGCGACGCTTGCTGATAGCGCCTTGTTGGGTCGTCATTTTGGAAGCGTCGGATCTCTTGAACTGAGGTAGACTGAGGAAGCGAGGCGTACTCGAAGTTGGAAATGGCCAAGGTGGGCTGCAAAAGTGCGCAGGTCGCACGCCAAGAGATAATTTCGTGCGCGCTAGAGGGCTAAATGTTCCGTACTAGCTGCTACTGCGGAGTATACTATCAACTGCCAAGCGCCGATTATGTACTCCATCCCCCGTACTACAGAGGTTTGAGCTAGCGAGGTCTAACTGTGACCCCAGCTGTTAGACGGTCAACCACTGTTCTTCAGGCGGATAACCCTCCTACTTCCTCGAGCATAAAGATCATTTAGTCTGGCCGCGGCTGTCTCCTCCGCTTGCAAACCGGAAGCTTTCGCACTCAGTATCCTGGCGGCCCAGCCTGGAGCCGCCCCAGCATGCTCCCATATAGCCTTCAGAATCTTCAAGGGCCACTTGTAAGGGGCTCTTGCATATTGAAAGAGGCCTCTTCGTGCAAGATAATACTTCTGCAAAATAGGCACAAGGCCTCCCACTTGTAGAACCACGCTAGGGAACGGCTGGAGGCTGACCGTTCCTGTACCCCGAAAGCCAGTTCCTTTCGAAGCGCTGCCTTCGAATCGGCGTTGACATTTGGCACTGTATGGTTGTTGCTGATCCCATTGGTTCCTTGCCATGGTAGAGCGACTGCAAAGTTCCGGAAATATGGATGGGCCAGAGCAACGGTAAGTGTTTTGACGTACCAGGCCGCCAGGCCAAGCCTTGTGCCACTATCGCTAGTCCTAGAGCTCACCTTTTCACCCCTCTTTAGGATCTGTTTCAAGCACTCCAATAATACATGCCATCGGAAACAGAGAATCACTGAAAAGGGGTAACGTCTTGTCCTCATGGGGTAGTACGTGGGTTTTTTGAACTGATCTCATATCGGTCTTCTCGGACACGAACAAGTAGAGTTCATTGAACGGAGTGGCCTGTCTGGAAGAGCCTGGGTTTGAGGTTATCCTGTCGACAGCCCTGACGGTGACCGCTCTTCAGTCCAGTACGAGCAAGCTCCTTATGGACTTAAAGCCCGTTACCACGTTCAGAACTCAAGAGTCCTCCTGGAAGAGAGCACTGGAGGCGTGTTGAATCTTGATAACCCCTTCAGAACCGGCAGTGTCGTTACCTGTGGTAGGCATATCAAGCCAAATGGTCTTTTCACAGGTGTGCCAGCTCTTGACGTTATCAATCTTGCTGCCTACAAACGTATCTTACTTGTCTTTTGCCCAGCCAGTGTTGTTCAACCACCTCCATCTCTTGATCTTGATCCTCAATCCCCGACCCATTGTTCGATGAGTTGTGAGAGGTTTTCGCAGGAGCAAACTTGGAAGAGGTCCTCGTCCCCGTGGCCCTGTTGGAATTGTTCAAGTGATACCAAGACAGAGCGCCGACGTTGGCTTGTGGTTGAGACAGACCTCTGAGGAACCGTTGCGTCTATACAAAATCAGTATTGCTCTCTACTGATCTCTGCTGGTGGTGGAAGGACGAACCAATACCTCAACAAAGAATGAAAGGACCATTGACGAGAGAATCGTGGTCCGCGTTCCAGGTCTCAAGGTTGTGCAAAACATGACCATGAATTGAAGCCTTGGGACTCAGGTCAGTGCATCTAGTTAGATTGTTCTTCTGAATTGGATCATTCTCTGGGCCAATGCTTGGTGCTGAACCCTGAGCTGGCTTGATCCTGCCTCTGAACGGATCAAGAGCTCCCAGTGAGAGCATGCTCCTGAGCCGCACCTGTCCTTCCCATTACCATCTCCGCGACTGACCCCCTCTTCCTCTCCTTTCGCACGACATCGTCACCGTCACCGTCACCCAACTTTTCACAGACTACCTCCCACGACCCTTCTAGAATCTCATTCGACCGGCCAATCGTCCTCATAAAGGCGGAGTACACGTCCCTGTGTTGCTGCGCATTTGCAAGTTTGATTCTTGGCAGGGAGGTGAGGCAGCCTCAGGGCATAAATATCACCTTCTTTTCCACTTCAACCATCTTTCTTTCCCCTCTTTTTGATCACCGCTACCACAACCTTTCCTGTCATTCTGTTCTTCTTTCAAAGTCCTCCTGTCCTGTTCAACACCTCTCATCAGTGATCATGGCTGATGGTTGGGGAACAGCTCCTGCTCCAGCTCCAGCTTCAGCTGACACTGATGTTCCGGCCTGGGATACAGCAGCGCTGAAATCGGCCCTTGCCGACGTCACTCCAGCTGCTAACGGCACTGCAACACCTGTTGGCCCACCCAAGAATGAGCAAGCTTTGAAGGCCGCTCGTGAAGCTGGTTGGGTCCTGCCCACGGCTCACAATTACACTTCCAAAGCCCCGGTCACCACCCTCAATGTAGACGAGTCCGAAGCGCAACCCGACACCGCGCCAGCAGCTGAAGGCGAAGGCGTCGGAGATGTCCCTATGTCCAGACACCGCCCCAGCAATTGGTCACACGATGCTGCGAAGTATGAGTGGTCGGAGGAGTTTGGCGATGTCGGTCCCCGAGATGAGAAGCTCGAAAACGACTTGTTCCATGGCGAGTTCATCAATCGTGCCGGCGCGAAAATCGAGAAGTAAGTTCGCTTTCCCACTCTCTGCCGGACGCTTGCTGACATCTTCAGTTACGCGGCCGTGGAAGTCATTCTCGAATGCAAGACTCGCATCAAGCCCATTGCCACTGTGAGTTCTTCACCTTGCTCTTCTCTTTCCTCTGACTCACATCTCACACAGTGGGAGGACGGCGGTCTGCACCCTGTCGTGCTTGAGAACATCAAGTTGTGTGGATACAAAATCCCCACACCTATCCAAGCCTACGCCATACCTTCTGTGATCACGAATCATGACATGATCGGGGTCGCACAGACTGGTGAGTTCCTGTACAAGGGGCTCTGTTCTGACCCTCAATTGACAACAACGCAGGTTCCGGCAAGACAGGCGCCATGTTGATTCCTGTCATCTCTAAGCTTATGGGCAAAGCAAAGAAGTTGGCTGCGCCTCGCCCTGGCTTGAACTTCGACCCAAGCCGCACTCGATTCCGAGCTGAACCTTTGGTCCTCATCGTCGCGCCTACTCGGGAGTTGTGCTGCCAGATTTTCGATGAAGCGCGCCGTCTCTGCTACCGCTCCATGCTTCGCCCCTGCGTCGCCTATGGTGGTGCCCCTGTCCGTGAACAAGCTGCCCAGCTCGCGCGCGGCTGTGACATCCTAATTGCTTCTCCCGGTCGTCTGATCGACTTCATGGGCAAGCCTGATCTCCTCTCTTTGGCACGTGTCCGCTTCACCATCATCGACGAAGCTGACGAGATGCTTCACGACGATTGGGGTGAAGAAATGAGCAAGATCATGGGTGGCGGTGGTCAGTGGCATTCTACTTCTGTCTTTTTCGTTCGCTGACATTCTTGCAGATGCAAACACCGACGGCGACCATCGATATCTCCTGTTTTCCGCAACTTTCCCTAAGCGGTTGAAGAAATTGGCGGCTCGCTATCTTGCCTCCGATCATGTTCATGTCAGTATCGGCCGCACTGGCAGTGTTCACATCAACGTCAAGCAGAACGTACGTGTAACTCTCTCACGTCTTTCATCGCCGCGCTGACTAGACTTAGATCATGTGGTGTGACCAAGACAAGAAGATGAAGGCTCTCTATGATCTCCTTCTCTCCATGCCCCCATCTCGTACCTTGATCTTTGTCAAGTTCAAGAAGACCGCTGATTTTGTTGACGACTACCTGTACAATCTCGGCCTGCCATCGACGTCCATTCATTCGGATCGGACACAGAGCGAACGTGAGGACGCCCTGCGTTCATTCAAGTCTGGTGTTCAGCCGATCCTTGTTGCTACTGGTGTCACTGCCCGCGGGCTCGATGTTCGGTGAGCATGAGCCGATCCAGATCCAGGGAGGTACTCGACTGACAAAGTTCTTCAGTAACGTGATGCATGTGATCAATTTCGATCTCCCATCTGCTGATCATGATGGTAAGAACGAATACGTCCACCGAATCGGTATGTTACCCTCTTCAACTGCTTTTGTTCACTACTGATCACAAGCAGGCCGCACTGCACGAATCGGGAACGAAGGACTTGCAACGTCATTTTACAATGAGAAAGACGATGCTCTTGGCCCTTTCCTTACCAAGGTCCTCCTCGAAACCCACCAAGGAGTGCCCGAATTCCTCCAACACTTCAAGCCTGAAGATGGTGCCCTGAACTTCGATGAAGAGGAAGAGCCAGACACTGGCGATTTTGCTGCAGACACAGGTGCCGACGGTGATGCTTGGGGTGTTAGCGATAGCACTGTTCCGCCGAATGCTGACATGGTTGCCGGCGATGCTTGGGGCTCTAGTGGCGATGCGAACATTGATGCCGCAGGTGGCGACGCTTGGTGAGAAGCCCTTGCAGCAAGTTGGACGACAACATTGAAGCTCGACGATCGTCAATGCAGTTGCCAATTGGTGGCCAGTCCGAGGTCCGATGCTTACGTGTGTCGATGTTCGCGCACAACCTCGAGTGAAGGGTTTCGCAACCGAGCAGAAAAGACAATGACCCGCACCTGGAGCAGGGACATAGACACTTGGCTTTCTCCAAACAGTTCAATAGCAAGTCAAGTCTGTCATCAGTGGGAAACCACGGAGATAAAGTCATGTGCTTGAAAGACGAAAATGGCTCGACCAATTCTTCCAAGTTCCCAGTTTCCAGTTTCATGTTCGTGACGCAGGCATCCACCGTTCTGATGCAGCTCCTCTGCAATCGGCCGTTCCCGAGCGAATGTGTGCCGGCCGCTGTAAGAGGGCTCACTAGCACAAACAGGGCACCTGTTGGCGAATGGCTCGGCTGAGCACCATCCCGCATCGGCGATATTCATGCTTATCGAAGAGAAGTTACAACGTGGTCTGTTTCCCGTCAGCGTTTCCGGCGCTTGTCATTCGTTCAATCAGGTTCTCGAAGGCTTCTCAAGCGGTGGTTGTGCCAACGGTCTGGGGAAAAGACTCGAGCTAGGGACCAGGGTTGGCCGCGAAGAATACCTCTTTCCGGTTAACAGTTGCCTGTCATGAGGTTTCATTTTGAGAAAGATCCAAGAGAATGGCGTCGGCTGCACATTCTACAAAGTATAGCGCTTGGAGCTCCTTATCAGCAAGCCTCAGCGAGGGTGGGCTACTCCTTATCGGAAAGTGATTAATCGCCCATAGCGCGTCTCCAAAGCAGCCATAAGATTGAGAGGGTGAACACTGCATAGTTATGCTTGGGCGATCAGCTTTTCCAGACAGACTACATTACCTGCTGAGCAATCTCACCTTGAGCGACGTCAAAGGTGGCACCGGCACTCGGATGGCGATCGCACTGGAGCCGAGGACAAAGGAAGGGTCCTGCTGGGAAGAGATCCCCAGATGCTTTGCACGCCGACCACGCCTGGCTAACTGGCGGGCCTCTCAAAGGATCGCCACTTGCAGTGTGAACAAGCCTCTGCCGAGTAGCGCCCATAAAGGCTTGCCACAACTAGCAAAGCTTTTTCACGAGTGACCCAGAGAAATAACTTTCCTCCCCCACCGGAAGCGCAGGAAAGAATCTTGAGTCCTACCCAAGACGCCCCGCTATGCAAGGTTTAGGCATAGCACGCCCAGCGCCATCTGCTTCTGCGGGCTTGCCGTTCGAAATCGCCCACTCACGTCGGCCGCCGTCGTGTTTGACAGAGCTTCGTTCTGCCACATCGTCCAATCCTACGCCTTGCTTTGCACGTATCGAAGTCTTCTTTCCTCGAGAGAGCTCCATTGGCCTCCATCTCAGCGGATCCAGTTGCATCATGGCTTTCTCCAGCGGTGCCCACTTGTCCACCATGCATGCTACTTACAGATGCAAGCCTCATCAGTCACAAATTCGAGGCGTTCTTTGCTTCTCTTGTATCCAAGGCCGTACTCGTGTCTCTGCTTTTCATTCCATCCCTCCGAGGCTCGTTTACCTTTAGCAACGCGCGGTGAGCTGTCCAACCGCCGTCCCAGTTCGTTGTTCACTCCCTCGACCACATCACCTGCAGACCTCACATGCAGCCAATCCTGGACATTGACGATAGAGTGACCTACTATTGTACCTGCGTCAAACGCGTTGTTCGCTATCGCAAGTGGCGTTGAGCTGAAGTCGAACCGCTAAACATACCTCTACTACAAATACTTCGATCCGCATCCATCAAGGCGTACGAAACAACGATTTGAATACTGTTCAAAGCTATGGCGGACAAAGACATCACCACGGGTCCCATCAATACGGGCGAGCTGCGCAGGCATAGTGTCGGCACGGTTGAGATTCAAGATGCCAAAGGCCGGCGCAGAACCGTGCAGCTGGATGAGTTGAGTGCAGCCGACAGAGCCCTCGCCGAGCAGTTCGGATACAAACCGGTATGTGGGAGCCGCCGCTGAGGAGAACAAGGCGTTCTAACTACGGGCGAATAGGTCTTCAAACGTGAATTCGGCTACCTCTCGACCTTCTCTTTCGCTGTCAGTATCTCCGGCCTCTTTGCGACCACCGCAACGACGTTCGTGTTTCCGCTCGAAGCTGGTGGCTCTGCCTCTGTGGTCTGGTGCTGGCTCATCTCCGGTGCCGGATGTATGTGTATTGCGCTCTCCGTGGCTGAACTCGTCTCTGCGTATCCGACCTGCGGTGGCCTGTATTACACGGTTTCCCGCCTGGCACCGAAGGCATGGGTGCCGTCCATCAGCTGGGTCACAGGTTGGATCAATCTTCTAGGCCAAGTTGCGGGTATTGCGTCCTCCGAATACGGATCAGCACAATTGCTTCTGGCTGCCGTGTCGATCGGGCGCGACTTCAACTGGTTTCCTACCACCAACCAAACCGTGGGAGTCATGGCCGCTCTCACCGTGCTGAATGGCCTTGTCAACTCCCTCTCGACTTACTGGATGGAAAAAATGACCAAGACTTACGTGATCTATCACTTCGGCGTTCTGATTGCTTGCGCAATTGCTCTGCTGGCAGTGACCGACAACAAGCACGACGCAAGCTACGTCTTCACCCATGTTGAAGGAAACGCTGGCTGGACACCCATTGGATGGTCTTTCTTGTTTGGCTTCTTGTCCGTTTCCTGGACCATGACTGATTACGATGCTACAGCGCACATCACCGAAGAGTAAGTACGATTGTTCTCGGATGGCACGGTGACGCTAACACGCCCACAGAATCAGCGAGCCCGAGATCAAAGCTCCTTGGGCCATCTCTATGGCCATGCTTTGCACCTACGTTCTGGGATGGCTCTTCAACATTGTCCTTTGCTTCTGCATGGGCGATCCGGTTGAAGTTCTTGCGTCGCCAATCTATCAGCCCGTTGCGCAAATCTTCTACAACTCTCTCGGCAAAGGTGCCAGCATCTACTTCACGGTTTCTGCATTCCTTATCCTCCAGTTCGTCTGCTGGACCGCCACGCAGGCGTTGGCAAGAACCGTGTTTGCCTTTTCCCGCGACAAGCTGATTCCCTTTTCGAAAGTTTGGGTTATCATCAATCGATGGACGGGCACACCACTCTATGCGGTCTGGATCAGCGTCTTCTGGTGCATCGCCATCAACCTGATCGCGCTGGGTTCATACATCGCTATAGCTGGTGTGTTTAATGTGTGCGCCATTGCTCTCGACTGGTCATATGTCATCCCGATCGTCTGCAAGCTCGTATGGAAGAAATTCGAGCCTGGTCCGTGGCACCTGGGCAAGTTCTCCTTCTGGGTCAATTTGTGGGCTTGCACGTGGACGCTCTTTGTGTCAATCATCTTCATCATGCCCACCATTCGACCAGTGACTGCTGACAACATGAATTACGCCATTGTGTTCTTGGTTTTCATTTTGGCTTGCGCTATGGTCTACTGGTATATCAGTGGCAAAAAGTTCTACACCGGACCTATCGTCGAAGCGGAGATTGGCGACGAGGAAGTGGACAGTTCGACTTCCGGAGCGGAGCAGGACAAGAAGGAAGGCGAGCTGAGGGATCGGACGCTGAATGCGAACCACTCTCCTGCTTGAGCCTCAAGACGGGGATGGAAAGGATATATCTCTGTTTTGGATATAGGGTGATGGCACATTTGGACTCGAGTCTGTGATTTTGGAAATGTCATGACGCTGTGCTTACCAGTTTTCTTCTATCATTGTAGCAATCGAGCCATCGTTCACGATCTCTGCGGAAATGGTGCCCCGAACTATCATCTTAAACCCGAACGGCTCCAGGACCCTTGGGAACCTCGTGCTTCTCCTCCTGCACGATACTACTCCTCAAGTGACTCGGTACAAAACCCATATGCCACCAGGAAGGTGAAAACCCTGCGACCTTGACCATCTAGATCCCGTTTGGGCGATTCTTCCGCGGCCGCACCCTTGATTGCCCTCCCTACGAGTCCAGCTTCCACTTGGATCGGTAGAGAGAGAGAGAGGCTCGAGGAAGCACTGAGATCTCGACTGTTCCGAGGCCGACAGAGACTTCGCACTACACCCATTGCCGGGATGGTAATTCACGAGAACTCGCTCTTGGCGGAATAGTACGGGGGAAAGAGGTTTTTTTGTATTGTTCTAATCTGTGGGATTTTCCAGGCGCCTCCGAGTTATTGGGGGGGTCACGCTCCGCAAACCCAAGGGCATAGGCAGTGGCGTGGGCGTCGAGCAGTTTTTCCACGTCCTAGCTACAGTAGACGCTGAAGTCTGTCGATGATGGCAATACGCACCCTGTTGTCACCATCGCTTTGCAAACATTATACAACCAACGTCGGAGAGCCGAGCTAGAGCTATACTGTAGAACGAGGATACTCCACCACGCTACACTATGCCCAGCCACCTGAGGTAGGGAGGCCTGCCGGGGAGTCGAGTCTGAGGACCTGGCAGGGTGGAAACGGGGAGGCAATCGCTTTCCAAAACAACCGTCCTCTGACTTGTCGTCTTATATTCGAGTTTAAGAGGAACGACGATGACGGTCGGGACGTTGTTGGCTTTTTTGAAGTAGGAAGAATGGGCAAGGGAATAAATATACTGGCTGCTGCCCCAGGATCTGCACAAACTGAAGAGGGATTTGTCCTACTCCGTACTCGCCCGTTGTTATTTTCTTCAGTTGAGCGTCCGGGCAAGCGGTTTGGAAGGACAGGTAGGTAATGTACCGTCCTATTTGACGAGACTTCTAGACTTCTTCACTGCGGCGCAACCACGTACTGTATGTACGAGGAGTTACCTGCAGCTCCGCTCCCTCCATCCCTCGCTCCCTCACCACCGTCCCTCCGTCTAGAGTGGACGAAGGCCTGGGGCGGAAAATCTCTTCATCGCATCCATTCGCCGAGTTGTGCCGTTTTGGCCCAAGCAATGGCTCCTCAGGCCGCACGTCCCATTTCGAGCATATGCCTCCGATTGAACCTATCACGAATAGGAGCAACAATTTGGCGTGCTCATGATTCGAGGCTGGATGATTCGTTGAAAACAAGGCTGGCTGATGCTCATGGACTGGACTGAACTGAACTGAACTCGACCTATGCAGGATTTGTTGAGATGAAAAAAATCACCCGTGCACTGGAAAAGTGGGTGCGGCAAGGCTGGGTGTCCGGCCTTGGCTCGCCCTCCCCTCTTGTTCTCTTCATGGCATCACGGGGTCGGAAACGCTGTTCCGTGCGTGTGCGCGCGCTGATGTGCCCAGGAGTACCGAGTACTTCGTACACAGCAGTGGATATGCATCCCCAGCCATGGCATATATCCGGAGGGTGTGGAACAGTCTGCGTCATATGCGAGGCTGTAGACGTGGTCCGGGCGGAAGGCGAGCCGAGTTTCCTAAGTTTGGATTTCCTACCTTCTTACTATTGTTGTTGTTGTTGTTGTTGTCCCGTTCGAGACGACGCGGACACGGGTCCTTCAAACATCCACACAGGATCTAAGCTGAAGCCGGATGGGACGTGTTCTGTTCAATTCCTCCGCTTCTGCGAGATCGCCAGACCCACAGGGGTTCCTATCGACTCGAGGCTGGGACCGAGTATACCTTGTATTTGTCCACTGGCCGCTCGAGTGTACTGCAAACGAAACTCCCCCAGCCGCATCTTGCACGTTGATCTCTTCAACAGATCTTGCTTCAACTTCTCCCGTGTGGATCAAGATGAGAGCCTTCCTTCTCACCTCCGCTCCGTCATGTCAAGCCAGTTACCTAACGGGCATTGTTCTCCCGTATTGCCATTCATTCCTGCAAGGCTTTTGCTCAGCGCGCTCTTGCTGCCTGTCTTCACAGGTCCCATTCTGTCCATCTGCCCATCTGTCTGGGACGGGTGGCGCCTTCTTCCTCAACATTCTCGCGACCTCAGCGTTTCTCTTGAAGCTGGAACGGCTATAAATCGCGGATCCTTCATGCTCTGTCCGAGTCCCGAGTTTTCTCTCTCCCTTCAGGTTCATCGTGCTCGTTGAATTAGTTCTGTCTCCCTTCATTTTTATCGTGCTGGTTGAATTGTGAACAGTCGACTCCTCTTACATACCATAACCCTCCTATCATCATCCATTGATGATATCTGTTGTTACAGGGGACGAAGCACCAGACACAACCACCAAGAATAAGGCAACCCTTGTGTATCGACAAGCACCCGGTAACATCGCACCGGACAGACCGACAACACGCACACGTCAAAATGTATTTCCTCGCCGTTGTCTTCGTCGCCTGCGTTATCATCTCTGTTTCCGCCTTGCCTACCCAATTCATCAAGGCAAGCCACACACCCGCCAAAGGATTGTTTACTCCTTCGGTAGGGGTAATAGTTCCTGCACTCTGCACCGTGGTTGGACAACCACAACCAACAGAACCTCTCTGGAAGGGCACTCCCCGCCCGCCTTTCCGTTCGAAGGGCAAATTCGGGGTTGCCGCCAACGGCGTGGAGGCAACCCATCGCAACATCACCGTTGTGCCGCCTTACGCCAACAAGGCCCCGCTGAAAGGCCTGTACGTCCGCCAGGAGAACTCGTCGACGTTGTCGTCCTCCTCGTCCTCCTCCAGCGCAGGTTCCGCCCTGGTTTACAACGGCTGCGCCTTCACCGTGCAGAGCAACATCGTGCACGCGCCGCGCGCCGGCGAGGCCGGTGCGCCAGAAGAGATCATGGGCGTTGTTGCTCCGGGCGAGATGCTTTCGCACCCTTTCTCCCACGATCCGAACGTGGGCATCAGCTGGAAGATCTGGCGCACCGACGGCGACAACCGCAATCCCATCCAGTTCGAGTACACGTGGACGCCCGACTCGGCTCGGGTCTGGTATGACATGAGCATGATCGACGCTGGAGAGATCCAGTGGTTGGAGCCCGAGAGCCACGAGGGGGAGGCCATCGAGGACGGGGCCAACAATGACGGCACCGGTGACTTGACTGGAAAGGTCGCCGTTGAGCATCCGTTTGGTGGGGAGGACGAGGGCATGAGACTCGATCCACAGGGTGGTGGTAACTGCGACTCCGTCGTATGTCCCGCCGGAGAGCAGTATTGCTTGAAGGCGTACAACACCGACACCGACGATCAGGCAATGAGGGCCTGCACAGAGTCCGCGAGCCTCAAACTAACGTTGTGTGGTTGAGGGGGAAGTATCGCGTGGCTGGCCGGCGTTGAACTGGGGGCACTCGGGAGGTTGTTGCTGTTGTCTATTGTCTGCGTTACGATCAGAGCGATTCCAGCGCAGTCTGTTGTGGCCGGCCACCGACACGTCTCGCCTTGTATTTGTGTTAAGGTGCTTTGGAGTTTATCGGCCAGGTTTTGCGGCCGCTTAGGCGCTGGAGTTTGTGGGATAGAAGGCTGGGCGGATCTCAGTGTGCCCGTGCAAGATTGACACCTGCTTAGGCTGACATTCGCCTCAAAGACAAAGGTGCATGGACGGTGTTGGTGGCCCATTGGGGGTTTGCGCCGTACCAGGTGATGAGCCTTCACATAGACTGACTGTTTCAGACGTTGTGATACCCGTAGACTTGAACTTGACGAGAATAGAACCATACCATCCAAGCCTCGTGCTGGCCGCAGCCTTGCCACGTCCCAGTCTGTCCACGATGATTACCATACCCGCCCAGGTCATGAGCTCAGAGGGACCTACCCTCGAGCACGGTGGTCTCCATGTCTGGCGTGTCTGGCATTCCGCTCAAATGGCCCCCCCAGCCCGCTTGCCTGGTGTCTCTCGCTGCTTCACCCGTCCTTCCCCCCAGCCAATTTCTTCCGAAACACCTTCCTCTCCACCTCCCTGATCTTCTCCTTCTCCTCCATTTCGCGCTCAATCTCACGGACTCGTGCCTCCCTCTCCTCCAGTCGATGCCTCACCGCCGCGGCAGTCTCGTCCCGCAGGCGAGCGATCTCCTCCTTTTCGCGATCACTCAGCCCTCCACCATTGACATTAGCATTCACGTTTGCATTCGTACTCGCTGCGCCGTGGCCGTGACCGTGACCGTGGCCATGCGTCTGCTGCTGCGCGGCCGCGAAGATCTGGGCCCGCAACTTGGCGTACCCGTACTTGGACAGCTCGGCCTCCGTGAATCGCTGGAGAGTGATGGGATTAGTGTCGACCGCGCTGGAGAGCGCCGTCTCGGGCACCTTCACCGAGGGGAGGGACGGGTGGATGGGTGTCGTGCGCAGCGGAGAATCCAGCGGGACAGGCCCCGCAGGCTCGCCAGGACCGGCGGCAGGGGCGGCAGGAACGGCTTTAGGCGATGCCTCGGGCGTGGGTGGTGCGCCGCCTGGGTTCGTCGTGGCGTTCGCGCCGCGTGTCGTAGGGGAGGTCGTCATGAAGGTATCGCCGTCGCCATCACGGGTGGTAGTCGTCGTAGTCGTCGTGACGGGCTGGGTCGAGGGTTCAGCTGGCGCGCCGGCGGTAGATTCGGCGGCACCGTCAAGTGCTAGGCCTGGCGAAGACACTTTCGACACGTCTTCGGCCATAGGGGATATGACAATGAAAGAGTTGTGAAATCGTGGACCGTGCGGAGTTCGATGGTTCAAAGAAGTGACAGCGAGTCGAGTTGCTTCTCCAACCAAAGTTACGTTTCATTGCCGATTCCATCAACGTAGTCAATACGGCGGGAATTTCGCGGAGAGAGGAAAAGCAATGGCAATCTTCACCATCTGATCATTCTCAAGCATTTTAGCCTGTGCCTCGGAATCTGATAAAACACTATGAATGACGGCGCGGCGATCAGACGTGTAAAGTGACAAATTGCCCAAGCCCAGGAACACCATTTGCAACAACATACACCACGTAAGGCCCTGGTGCAAGCATGACTCCCTCTGGCATATACACCTCAACTCTCTTCCGACCATCAGGCAACGTCTCCCAGCCGTTGTGAACAAGATACACCATCACTTGCCCCATGTGGACAGAATGAGTAACAAATCCACCAGAATAGAGGATGACATCCAAGGTGGACAGCCCTTCGTCCATCTCAAATCCAATGGTGAACGTCGAATTGATCTCGAGCTCAAGACTTGACAGCCTGACATCCCTCGGCCGCCGAGACGCATTACCACCACGCAAGTATGGTGGAGTCCAAACCTCAATTCTGAACTCGGTGGGAAATGCCTTGTCCTGGTTGTGCAAATCCACTTGGCTCATGGTGACTGGCATCTCATTTGGATTGCTCCCGGCAATGAGGACCGTTCCATCTAGGAGCAACAATGCAACCGAGTGGTAGAGTCTGGCAATATTGCTCTGACCCGACGGCGTCCATCTGCCCGAGCATGGGTCGTAGATTAGCGCCTCCAACGCTGGATCGATTGCCAATCCGAACCCTTGGGCTCCTCTTTGACAACCATTGATCCAAAGGACTGTCCCATCAAGCAGCAATACGCCTTCTACCATACCTCGAGGCTCTGGCATCTTGGTCATCTGCCAACGAGGCTCTTGACTCATCGGCTTCATCCTGCCACAGCTTGCGTCGCATAGACTGTCAACGACTTGTGACATGCCTCCACCACAGATCATGATCTCTGGCTCATAGTTGTTGCCTCTGTGCAGCGGGAGCATCACACTTCCGCCTGTGTTGGGGTATGTTCTGTGCAATCCAGGCATTCGAGGCATTTTCTTGATGGTTTCGTTGGCAGTTACATCGAAGAGCTCCGAAGAAGTATCGGAGAAGACGAAGAGCGAGCCATCTGGCATCAGGTGGAGGAAAGGGTACATCTAGTACGGCATGGTATCGACCAAGATGTCCATGGGTATATTTTCACCGTCACTGACACCATTTGGATCTAGTATCTCGAACGTCGGATTGTTGTTACTGAAATTCAACGGATCCAGGCCGTTCAAGCTGCCTGCAGCGACGAACACCTTGCCGTTCGCCAGTGTTTGTGCCGATGCATACCATCTGTTTGAAGCGAGCTTGTTTCCCGGCTCTTTCCAATCATAGGTCCCGTTGTTCTTGCCGAGATATCGAATGGCATCGAAGCCATTTTCAACGGTCGGATCGAGCCAGAGCAGAGGGGCGTTTCCACCAACAGTCACCAGTCGCCCATCGGCCAGAAACGATCCTCCACAGCAAAACGGGTTCGTAGCGACAGGCAAAGGAGTCAGACTATAAGTTTCGGGATCGTAGAGGGAGGAGTATGCGTAACGATCGTTGGGTAACCGCAGTTCCGTGTAGTTTTCGACTTTGTCCAGAAACAGAACCTGGCCTGAGGGTGGTACGACGGCGGCGTGCATTGCAGGTACTCCAGAGTAGGCGACCACGTTAAAATAGGACCAATTGATGGCCATCGCTAAGATAAACCTGTACCGCGATCTGCTAATGCTGTAAGAGTTGGGTGATCGAGAAGTCCGAAGAGGCAGCACAGGTAGATATGGCGTTGGAAAGGAGGGAGGCAACTTCCGTTTCCATCAGGCCTCCTTCCAGACATCCCATAGCCCAGCCAGGTTGCTGCTGCGGTCTTTGATCACCTCGAAGACTTGGTCTTGAGGTCCTTTGCGAGACTTGTTGCTCGTTATTCGTCCCAGCCCATTATGCGAAACGACCACACGATCCAAGCTCGTTTCCAGCGTCTTTGATAGGGTCTCATGACCAGATGCTAGCCTCAGAGTCTCTCCCGTTGAGCCTAAAAAGGCAGAGTCCAATACCATGCCCCCAGCTGTTCTGGTTCGAATGGCACCTTGATTCTGCTGCATGTCATCTGCTTCCTCCATCTCAACCTGTAATTCCACCATGACTAGGATGTCACTTGACGACTTAGAGAGCTGCGTGATATTCCGGCCCAGACCCGCGAGAAGGGCATTCGCTTGTAAGAGGTTGCTTCGTCGATACGTCGCATAGACCGTTGGACTTATACCTTGAATGAGGACGATATCGGGGATCTGACCGGTGACCCCAGCTCGTGTTTGGTATTGTCCCGCGCGTTTCTGGGAGTCTCGGTACACATTCTCGCTGACTTCAGCAACACTCTCCACAATTCCAGCTAGGTCGAAATACTGCAACAGTCGCACCGGTTTCAGAAGCTCGACTGCAGCTGGTGAGTTAGATATCGTGTTGGCCAGATGAGCGTGGAGCATTGGTATGGTCTGGAAAGTATGAGGAGCGATGATGTAAATGTTCGGCAGGGCGTCGTGGTCTGGTGCTGCAGCGATGGAGTCGAGAAGAGCTGTGGCGAGGACGCAGAGAGGAAGTGATGTCTAGACGACGCGGTGGGAGTTAGTCATTCCCACAGACCGCAAATCGCTCGAGCAGGATCATCACTGCTCTTGATCTATCAACGGCATGAAAGGAGCACATAGGAAAAGGACAAACTCACCTTTCCTGTCATCGCTCCGTCAACCTCATCCAAGGACCCGACACCAACAACGTGCCCACCAGCCCAAACTGAACCGAATCTCTTATCGAGGCCTTTCAAGAGGATGCCTTTGGGACGCGGCACGGGTAAAGTATGGCTTGAGGCTGCTTGTCGATTGCGAGCAGATTCACCCTCGAGCTCTAGAAGCATTGATGCCTTGATGGGCTCAACCATGGTTGCGGATTCTGGCTGTTCAGTCATTGTGGCAGACGAGACGTGGACAAGAGGCTCCGCCGACTAATCTGGGGGTAGAGAGACTTTCATTACGTCTCTAACATGAGCAGGTTTACGGCGACTGGCTTTCGAACGATGAAAGCCGGACTAATTTGAACCTGTGTTAAAGCGAGGATTGGGAGGACACAAGTAAATCTCCAACGTGTTGCGTGATGTTTAAACAGACGAACGAAATACCCCAGTGACTCCAGACTAGGATTGTCGATAGAAAGGACTGTCTTCCTCTATTTTACTCTTCAATATTTCTTGCGCTCCATATCCAGCCTGCCATCGACTGTGGTTACAGGTCCCCGGCCTGATAATGCATATCTCTGCTTTCCACGCAATATTCGTCTATCTTCCCCGGTCGACACCTTGCCACCGAAAAGGCCACTCAACTTACGTCGGGCGGACTGGAACACTTTTTACAAGAATACGCAACGTTATGTCCATTGCAACATTGCTATAAACACATCAAGAGAACAAGAAATACTCTAGGAGAGTCTAATTTTGCCAATAAACACGCTCATGTGACGAGAAACAGAACGCTCAGCCGAAATCAAAGGACCAGTGATGATACACTTCTTTGGAGTACGCTTTCAAGCATGCTAATATGGAGGCTGTATGAGCCGACTGGCTCGATTCTCCTTCTCCAGATCCCCTGTACTCGGTATCGCCGCCAACAATGATCCGAGGTCAAACTTCTCACTCGGTGATGATGACAGCGGCATCACACCCTTTCTGCTTGTAGGTCTCGACGACTTTCGGACGTTCTGTTTTTCTCGTGTGGATACAGGTGAGTACGTACTTTTTGCGACCTTGCGTGATTTAGGAGTTTCTGGTACGGGCGAAGGCTTCTGATGTGTCGGTCGGACGGGCGATGGTTCTCGGGAAGCGTCTCGAGGCCACGTTCCAGGTAGATTCAACGTCGAGGGTATTTTAGGTACAGGCGGGACATTCGTATCGGTCGTAGGATCCGCTGTAATCGGACGGGTTGTTTGGTCGTGATATGTACCAGCCGTCGTTTGTTCCATTTTGGACTTCGTCGATTCGGACGTCTTTGGTCGAGTAGGGGATTCCCTCGCTGGCTGCTCGGCATCTGCATCATCATTGACGAAGGATGGGTTGCGGTCATCAGCATCGTCCCAGCTAAGCATGCTGCTGGTACCACTACTACCTGTAGACCTTCTGGATCCTGCTTGAGGCCTTCGCACTGGACTTCGTCGTCGTCCAGCCACCGCATATCCCGAAAGTGCTCGCTTGAGATCGGTAACTCGAATGGTGGAGTCTCGGCTGGAGGTTGTAGCCACTCTTGCTGGCGAACCGTTCGCACTTGGTCGGCGCATTTGGGTAAGACCACCTAAGCCGCCTATCAATCCATATGTGGGAGTTGTGTTGCCATTAGCAACGGCAGGTGACTCCTTGCCGCTGACCGAACCGTGGGGACGCGTAGAGCCATTGACGCCACGATGTTGCCTGGGGATGGAGGACGCGCCAGTTCGAGACCCAGTCACGGATACTGCACATTCTTTTTCGACAGCAGCAATACATGCTTCTCGACTCCATCCTGCGGTCATCTCTTCTTTGACCTTTTGCGGCAGCTGGTCCTCTCTGGATGCCTTGGGCTGCGGTGCAGCTCCATAACCGTATCCGAACCCAAGTGTCGGTACTGAGAAGACTCTGCCAGGTGAAGAAGGCGCAGAGGTTGGTGGTGTGAGAAGAGCTTGATCGTAAGCACTTGCGATTTCTTCTACGATACCACCGACTGAGAGGAAAGGTTTGATAGTCTCCACGGCCTCCTCCTTGTATACGGGGGGCTTCTCATCTCTCGTCGAGAGAATCTTGATCTCTTCCATAGGCAAGGCCGGGAACTTGATCTTATCGAACCAGATACCGAATCGTTTCCTCCTTGATATCTCGGCATTGATCTCATGGCCGATCGGGCTGGTCTCAAAGTCGAATTTGTCGGCAATAGTCCACAGATAGCCATGGACAACACTGCCCACATTGACTCTCCCTGCAGGCGCCACCACTTCACCGTTAAGTGCAGTCTCCTGCAGTCTGAGGATCATAGGCAAGGAACTCCGAACAGCATTGACACCTAGACGCTCAACCAGTTTTGTCAAGAGAAGGTATAGGAGCAGAATATTTGTTTCGTTCTCTGCCTCCTCAAGAATACTGTCGTATACGGCGAGGTGAAGCAAAGCAAGGAAATTTGATCTTGCAGGTTTGGGTTCTTTGCGAGATGCGCTGGATACGGCTCTTTTGGCGGTTCCGTTTTCGCCTTGGGGTCTCTTCGATTGTGACTTTTTGTGATGGCCGTCCTTGGGTAAGAGCATGTCGCTTTTGTTGGTTTCGAGTTTGAGCCACGTCAGAAGGGCATCGATGTAGGCGTATCTGACGTCTCGATCTTCGTCCTTCAGGAGCCATTGAGTGCCTTCCCAAACCTGCAAACCAACACGTGCACGTGCTTCGATTGGCGCCCCGGTGGCGTTGCGTCTGCTGTTGGCACGAACCAAGATTTCCTTGATAACTCGACAAGCAGTGACCCTGGCGGTTGCGAAAGAGAAAAATGTAGATGAGTTGGCATCTTCATGAATGCTGATAGACTCGGCTATCGCTTTTGTCGCCGCTGCCGGGTCGTTGATAGCAGCAGCCGTTGTGGGAACGTCTGATTGAGGGGAAGGCTTGAGGCGAGCCAGGATTGCTGTGAGCATGTCACTGATCTGGTCGGTATAGTAGATGTGATTCGAAAGTGAGGCGATACACTTTTGTAGCCTCTCCAGCAACTCCTGTCGGACAGGAGACGCTAACAGTTCTTTCGACGGCGTCCGTGTCATTTTGTTTTCGATGAGGACCGAGCTGGGGTCGAATGCTTCTTTTGCTTCTTTGTAGAAGCCAAGCGTGTCCTGTCGATGTGGCAGCCCAAACCGGGCGTTCGGTCCGCCAAGCTGAAGAAGAACCAGCATATGCTGAATGAATCCCAGCAGGACATCCATGACACTCAATCCAATAAGGTTTACCGGCGAACTCAGAAGCCAGTCAATCATGGTGGTCAGGACCAACTGTTTCTCAAGCACGCCCTCCACCATAGGACTCCTGACCAATGTTTCCATGGCAGTGACCACAATGATGAATCGATCTTGTACCGGCGTCCATCGTGCAATGGCTTCGAATAGCGAAGTCGCCCAGTTACCAACGCGTGATGCTTCAGGCGTGACTTTCGGGGGGTTCTTCGACGCAATGAATTTCAAGGTTAGGGCCGTAGCCAACCGAGTCTGGCCTCTTGTGCTCCCAATCCCAGCCGAGAAGATCTGCTTCAAGCACCTCAATGCAAGCGTTCGTACCTCCTCTTCGGCGACTTTATCTGCTCCTGCGGTGGTCTCGACGGCTGCCGCTGGATCACCTTCGATAGTATCAACAGTGGTGACTGTAGCAATACTCATCCGCCTCCTCCTGGCGAACTCGTCATCCATCCTCTCGCTCGTCTTTGCTCGCTGCTGCAACGTAGACAGAATATTCTCTTCCTCGAGCGACATGTTCTCTAAAATGACCGGCATAACCATATTCAATTGGCGATTCGAATCGGTGGCAAGCGCGTCGGAAGCGACAAGGGCACGTATGGCACGTAGACCAATGGTGCGCCATCTCAGAGAAAGAGGTATTGAGTCGCCGGTCCTCTTATGGACAGGCTTCTTCTTGGCTGCAAACCCGGCGTAGTGTTGGACGATGGAAAGATACTGTTGAGCGCGTTGCTGATCGGCCGTCAGGGAGGCAGAGCTCACGTACTTGCAGTACGCTTCGAATGTCGGAATCGAGTCTTCAACCATGTTAACGTCGCCGGATCGCAGGACGGAGTCCAGGATGGTGAGGACGGATTTGGAGTAGAGGGACAGGTCTCGGGGAGCCTTTTCGATGATGGCAGCGAGGATCTGGAGAGTGACCTGGACGTTCCTAGGCTCGATTAGCAAGATCCCGGCAGTGAGGCGGCTCCGCGTACCCAAGCCTCTTCTTCCAGACATCTCCGGCATTCTTCTTCTCCAGAAAGGCGCCGACCTTCTGCAACTTGTTGCGACGTGTCGAAGCGTAGTAGAGGAGGTAGCTCAGCTCCGAGGACATGGGCTTGACCTCCTGCACCGTCTTTTGGTACTTGGGGTAGCATTTCAGCACCAGGACTTGATGCTTGGGGCGGCATTTCTGCTTCGCACTGTGGATGGGACTGAGTAAGGAGCTCATGGCGACGGTGGTGACGGTCGAGGTGGGAGATTGACTGAGCTTTCAAGCGCGCATTGACACGTTGTCACCGGATAGTGTGTGGCATGGTCAGTCGTTTGAGGGATGGGAACGCCTGTGAGAGGGTGCTGGTGAGACCAGAGTTTGGGGATTGCGAGGCCCGGTCGTGCCAAATACGAAATTCTGCAGGATGACGACGAGCGCCCGAAGTGGTGGTGGCCAGGAGAGTGTCAGGAAGGAGTTGCGAGCGCAGGCGGAGTGGTTGGCGGCCTACAATCTGGGAGCTCGGGGCCGCCAAATACCGAGTGTTAGTTGATGCAAATTGCTTGAACGTTCCCTCATTACCGATTCGCGTCTACTCGTACACATACTGTATTGTCGAGCTTCCCCTCTTGCACACAGCGAGCTGATGTGCAGCACGTGGATTATGCACTGAACAGTGGATTGTGCAGCCAATCTTGCAACAGTCTAGACCACATGCTGGCGGTTTTCTCCAGCTATCCTGAATTGGAGTCACCAACGACTATTTCCATTTCTGTCTGTCCGCTGGACTTCTCCAAACACTGCACAGTACTTGTAATGAGCCAGTGGACCTCACACAGGACAATGTACTAAGCACAGCCAAAACAGCGATAATATGGCAAGGGACCGTGAGCCATCATCGGTAGCTCGACGGCCAGGGTGGTCGAAGCAATGCTCTGGAGGTTGATGTCGTCGGAGGGAAGATTGCTGTTTGGTGCTGGGCATGATTGATATACCCCCAAACATATCAGTCAGGTTGTAATGCATGAAGGGTCTTCCATCGGACCAAGAGCCTCATCCGACTCCTGCACAAGCGCTTGCTCTGCTCTGTCTTAGACGCAAGCAAGGCGATGAGGAAAGGCAGGAGCTTCATTGTCCGCTTCAGATCGATGCATTCGAGCGATGACGGGTACTGAGACCAAGCAATCAAGAGCTCCTCCAGCCAAATGTCTGTCAATTTCATCTTTGACTTGGGAATGCTTCAACTTCACTCATCCTTCACCTCAGCTTGACAAACACTTCCCGCTTCTTACCCTGTTTGCTTTCGCTTCTGCCATCTCGTGACAGCAAGCGCCGGCATGAACGTGGATATAAGATGGCCAAAGCGCGTCACTGACGGTGAGGTGTCAGTGGAACTTCACGTAGCGACCTTCTTGCTGCCTCACCAAGGGTATATATTTCTCCCTCTTTTTCGGCTTCTGATATGTCTTCTTTCCCACCATCCATTTCATCCTCTTGCCTCTTACAACCTCGACAGCTTGTGCTTGAATCTGTCTTCTCTGCTCAACAACAACATCCACCCCTACAACCTCAACTCCCACCGACACAATGAAGACCTTCGCCGTCGTCACCGCCGTTCTGGCTTCTGCCTCCGTCGCAATGGCCGGCTTGGTCCAGAAGTCTGAGCTGTCTCTTAATATCCCAATGAAGATCGGCTGTGTGAGTACCAAATCCCACTGAGGTGTTGAGATAGACTGAGACTAACACCTACCCGACAGTACCCAACCGGCAACAATCCCGTCCCCAACGCCATGCAGATCAAACTGCCTACCTGTGACGGCCTCCTGAACGGAGACAACTGTCTTCGCTTCTGCAAGTGGTATGGCGGTACATCCAAGATGCTGATCCGCGACGTCAAAATCACTGACCTCACTGTGCCTATAGCAATGAGAAATCTGAGGTTGTCTGCGACAGCGATGACATGTCCGGTTGTAGCGACAAGGAGATGTCCAAGGTCTGCGGTCAAACCGGCGAGGACGCGGACTGGCTTGGCTATTTCTACTGCAGCTGCTGGCCTGCGTGAGTGTTTGCAGTGAACGGTTCTCGACAATTGACCGCACAGAGACTGAGGGATGAGAGAGACAACGACAAGACGAGACAAGACTTCTTTCTCTCAGCGGTGCAACCAGACTTCTTGAGGTGGATGGTGCGAGACGCCAGGCCTGCCTGCTTCAGGTCAGGCGATCTGCACAACTTCATGTTAGATAATGCGAACGCAATGAGCAATGACCGTCACAGAGGCAAGGCTTCAGGCACGAGGCACAAAAAATTGGGAATCGCTGAACCAAACAGTGCATCAAGCTCGTTAGCGGAAGCACAAGAATGGAGATGCACAATTCACTCCAGCTTTTAGAAGCTCATCATTCATTCCTATGTTCTTCCATCTGTCCTTCTGCAGGGCATCTTATCAGCACACCAAATATCGCGCTAAGTCTCTTGTTCGATTGCTATCCTCCTAGCATTCTATACATTATGTACTTCTCACCCTTCACTCTTCATTCGTAGGACGACCGGGTCCCGCTTGGCCTCCGAAAGCTCTGCCTTCGAGGCGTAAGAATAAACATTACGTGACGTTTGAATATGTCCAAAACAGCTCATTACAGAGCACAGATATATCAAAGATCCCACCCATCTGGCACACAACTCGCCAAAATGTATCAATGCACGGTGCTGAGAGTCGCAGTACATATAGGATATCACCCGCAAGGGGGATAGGGAGAGGGAGAGGGAGAGCTTCCCTAATTTCCAACAGCTGCAAGATATGGCTCAATCATCCCACCTCCCGTCGCCCACGAAGACAGGCATCCACTCCTGCCCGGGATATGCGGTGGCACTCATGGGGATCTCTTCCTCACTTTCGTACCCCTCGGCCTTGCTGCCCGGCAACTCGGCAATCACGCCCGGAGTGGTTTTGTCTCTGGCGCTTTCGCGGCGCGCTTGCCTCGGGCTGATGGGCGCGCTGTAGCCTTCGAGGACGGAGACATTGCGTTCGAGCCCGCCTGTGTTGGCCGTGACGGCCGAGTGCGGAGGTGCTGCGTGCCTGCCGGATTCTATGCTCACAGGGGTATCGCTCCGGGCCCCCCCCGAGCCGATGCGTTCTCGGAGATCGTGTTTCCTTCGTCCGTTGTCCTCGTCATCCAAGCCAGGCACGGTAATCGCAAACGGTCTTTCCTGGTCATTCTCCGGCCGTGGGATGCCGCCTACGGGGGAGATATTCTTTGAAGTGAAGGTACCGAGAAGGCTGTTGGGCTGCTGGTGTTGAGACGCATCTAGATCGTCAGAAGCAGCACGTCCGAGTCGAGGGGATCGAGAACGTTTGTGCAGGTTAATGACATGGGCGCGAGGATTCTGAGGTGGTGACTGCGCTGAGTGAGGTGGTGGTGGTGAAGCAGGCCCAGTCGTGGTTGTAATGCCAGGGCTAGGATTCGGATTGTACGGAGCCGAGACGAAAGAGTCTGTTCTAGGCGGATGGACTTGGGCCGGAGCGGTGGCGGGCACGTTGTATTGGCCGCGATTTTGGCTGCTTGTGTCGATACGCAAATCAGACGGGCGTGTCTGATTTGGGTTCATAAAGACGCCGGTTGCGTATCGTCCCGCAGATTGTTGCTGTCCCGGAGGAGGCGGGGATTGTGCAGGATGCGCATAGTCGCCAGGACGTGGCTGTTGCTGGTACGGAGAAGCTGCTGCTGGGTATTGCGGTGGAAACTGGCCTTGTGGGTAGGCGGATTGTGGGTATGGTGACTGTGCCTGCGCTGAATTGAAATAGCTCCCAGGCCCAACAGGATACTGACTATACGGTGTCTGTGCAGAATATGGCTCTGGAGACATGACACGCGGAGTCTGCGCAGAGTATGGTCCGGGGGAAGCGATGCGTTGGCCGGTCCTCTGATGTTCAGACCCTGTAGTCTGTGTCGGAGGAGTTGGTGCGGTGGCGGCTCTGGCAGTGCTGCTGCTCTTGAAAAGCTTGCCCCCTAGCCCGGAAAATCTCTTTTTTTTGCCTTCTGTAGGCTTGTCGCTACTGTCTGGCGTTGGCTCTCCGAGCACATGGGTCGATTGCCGTCGGGCAGAATGGGAAGGGATGTTTGGAGGTGGAAGCTGGCTAAGCTGATCCTGACTGCCGTTTTTGCTGCTTTGCCGCGACGAATTACTCTCGTGTCGCCGGAGCATGCTGCCTCGCTTTTCCTTGTGCATAATCCCCGGACGATCGATGGGAGATTCTGCCCTGACTGGCTTCTGGAGTTTCGAGCCCTTGGAAGAGCTTCCCCCGAACAGCTTACCAAATGTACTCCTCTTTCGCTCCGCCTGCGGCTGAGGAGCCGGTGCTGGTAAAGGTGCTGCTTGTACAAGCGTCTGTTGTCTGGAAACTTGTTGCTGAACTGGAGGCGGAGGTGGACCCATTGATTGCCGCTGCTGTTGCACGGGTCGGCCTTGGGTAAAATCGTGCCACTCTGCAGGCTTCATGTCGTACTCCGCATAGGTGGCTGGACTGTTCATATAAGAGGCGTAATCTTGATAGCTTGGGATATCATGTTGTTCCGCAGCGATGTAAGATCCCCGCCTAGGCTGAGGTTGGGGAGAAGGCTGGCCAGCGTAAGTCTGAGCTCTCAATGTGCTTGGTAATGGCTTGCCGCTGGCTTGTACCTGAACCTGGCTTCGTCCGTTCTTGGGGGATGAAATTTGTTTCGGGGAACGGTACTCTTGGACATAAGGTCCAGGTATTCGGTATCCCTCCTCGTACGGTTGAGGCTGAGGCGGCGGTAGGGTAGGCTGTCGTTGCTCCCTTTGTTGAAGCTGGCGGTCGATTTCTTCCTGTGCGCGTCTCGCACTAGGCAAAGGGCTCTCGGAAGAGTACATTTGGGCTCGGTTCATAGGGGCTTGTTCATGGTCTCCTGTACGAAGAGCAGGATGGTTTCTGACATCAGGATCAACACCGAAGGGTCTCGAATATGACCTTGAATGTTGGTGGCCTGGTACATTGGTCTGGGCTGGAACCTCTTCGACACTGACTTGGGACATTGCTTTGCTCAATGCAGCACTGCTTCGTACTTGACTTACTGGACTCATCGGCTGCGATGGTATTCTGCTGAGATCCTCGTCCGGCAACGGCTCAGACTGGTGAATGGCGCCAACACCCTCAATACCAGCGAATGAGAAAGGTCGGTGCTCGTCAGGATCATACTGTTGGTCAGTGGCGACACGCTGTTGCGTTTGTTGTTCGTGTGGAGGACGTTGCTCTAAGGCTTCGACAACCGGTATCGCTTCTCGTGCGCGAAGCGGCTCGACCGCTGCTGCAGGTGGAGGCATGGCCGGGCTTGGAGACTGTGCCTGGCGTTCAGCAGCTTGTGCCCCGGGCTGTCCACCAGCCTGAGCGGGGACAATGGAAGCGACCGGCTCGTCGATTTGCCTCCTCTCTTCCTCCAGTGGACCTGAGACTGTTTCTACAGGCACTTCATCCGCAGGTGAGAGAGATACACTGCTTCTCAAACGTTGGCCTTCGGGGTTGGGCTCAGGACTCGGGCTGGCACTGGAGACCTCTGAGATCATTGAGCGGCGTCGTGCCTGTGGAACACGTAGGCTTCGGTCGCTAGATTCGGCATCAGACGCTGAGCCGTCATGTCGATCTGGGAAAGGCGGCGGTGGAGCCAAAGTACTTGCAGCCAGGTCGCCGCCAGCAGCGGTGGCTCGAGAACGAGCAGCCGAGCTTTCTCTCCTGCTGAGACGTCTTTCGACATTTGCTTGATGAGGTGACTCTACAGGGGAATGGTCGGTGGGCCTCGTCAGTTGGCTGATTGAACGGCTTGGGACACCCGTGTCCTCATTCCGTTCTTGCTCGCTGTCGAGAGCAGAGATTGCTGGGCTATGAGCAGGTGCAGGTACGGCAGCAACGGCCTCAGTAGGTGCAACACCCCCGCGTGGTCCGTGCCCATCCTGTTCGGATGTCGACTTGGACACTACCTCGTGTGCAGGCGTCGGTGATGATGCGGCCGCTCCTTGTTGCAAGATCGAGCTCAGGCCACTCGTCCGCGATCCCATAAGCTCGCGATTCGAGAACCAGTCGGTAGGGGACGTTAGCGGCGAAGCAGGAGTGATATTCAGCGGGATTTGAGGGGGCCCTTCCAGGTATGTGGAATTTCGGGACTGTGAAGGGGATGAAACATCTTCAGACTCGTCGGGAAGAGGTCCAGTTGACTTTCGCCGGCCAGCAAGCATGCCCTAGAGAAGACGTCAACCAGAGCTCAAACCGAAAGCACTAACAAAGTAGAGAAGTATTTCTTCCATTCATTACTATCTTGAGAAGGCTGCAAAGAAAGCCGCTGAAAGCAACGGATCCTCGTCCAGGGGCCTGTAAGAATGAAATGGCCGCGACAGGAACACCTTCATCTCCCCCATAGTGAAGAAAGACTAAGAAAAGAAAGGGGAAGATCAACGGGCTACCTTTTCACTTGTGCTCGCACTGCGCATTTTCTCCTTGCCTTTGGCAAACAGTCCTTTAGCTGCGTGCCCTGCTTTCCCTCCGAAGCGTCCAGCTGCTGCCATAAGCTTCTTTCCGTCCTCTTGCATATGCCTGGCTCCCGCTGACTCAGTGAGAATCCGCCTGGGCATAGGTTTGTGAGAAATGGCGCCGTCACTGGCGTCAAGGGAAAGCCGACCATTGGTGGCGAACAGGTCGGAATTCTCCGCGGTCTTCATCGACATTAGCCAGCCCTGGAGCTGCTCGTTCGGCGTTGCATAGAACTGCCGGCTCTCATCAAACGCCTTTATCCGCTCTACAGGTGAACCAAGGTTCAGAATTGTCCGGAACGTGGGGGGTTCGCTGAGCGTTGGCGAGGGCTGGGATTGGTGTGTAGTGGTTGGCGAGATCCTGGAGTGCTGTGCGGGTTGGTTGGATTGCTGAGATGGTACCGTCTGAAGATTCAGAGATGGTTGGGATGGCTCCTGTGGAGGAATGTCTATGGAAGCCTGCATTGGTTGCACTGACCGTTGTATTGGCGGGGTCGCTCGCCTAGTCGAAGGCTGGTCAGGCTCCGCTCTTGGAGGAGTGACTTCCGAAGAGCCTGTTACAGGTTGAAAGGAAGCTCTTATCGTATCGGGTGACCCGGTTGGGGGTGGACTGGTCGCTTTGGGTGTCGACACCGAACCCGGTGGTGAGCTCCCAGTCTCCCAAGAAAAGCGCTTTTGCAACAAAGGGCCAGGTGCTGGGGATTCTCGTTCAATGGGCGGCTGTGACTGTACAGTACCTGGAAGAGCTGAATCAGGTCTCGCGCCGATAGTTGGATGTTCTTGAGGTGCGGTGCTTGGCTGAGAAGGCGTGGGCATTCCTTGATTTGGGGCGCGGCCAGCGTTCACCACTGTGACACCGTCGCTGGGAAGCCCAGCTTCTGCTGGTTGGTGCGAAATAGATTGCAGTGGAGGAGGGCGCGGAGAGGTGTCTTCTGTTGATGTCGCTGTGGTGGACTGAGGCAGCGGTATAAATTGAGGTCCTTCAGTCGGGCGGGGCGGGAAGGATTGTGGAGCGGCACTGCTCTGGGGGCCGGCCCCTACGTCGGTAACTGCTCGATAGGCTGACGGTTCCGGGTCAGCTCGAGGCTGGTGGCCTTGTGCCGGCGCTTGGTCAGCTAAATTTGACGACTTCGGTGTCAGACTCTTCACAATCTCCAGCTGCAATCGCTCGTTGTCGCTCTCGGATGGTGTTTCTTGTGTGATTGAGGCATTAGGTAACGGTGGACGGAGGCTTGAAGGGTCAATCGAACGGCTAGTCCGCAGCGGCGCCGGAAAGTAGTCGAGGGTCGACTGAGGTACGTCTGCCTCACTCGATGTCGCAATAGACAAAGGAGTGGACGCTGCTACAGACTGAGGTTGATCTGGAGTACCACTTAATGAACCGGCTGCCGGTGGATTTGCTGCTCGGCGCTCAATACCTGGTCCAGTTCTCTGGTCATCTGGCAGTGCTCGTGGCGCTGGCGGCCCTGCATCTCCATCACTCGACGAGCTCGACTGGTCCCATTCATTCTCGCTTTCCGCGTCTGAAGGTTGTGCGGAGGGACTTTGATCACGTTCATTCACTCGATGGCCAGCTAAGGCGCCGGCAAGAGCACTTCCAGCAGAAGCGGCCGCAGCGAAAGCTCTCTGAGTTACACCATGATCCTGAGAAGCCATATTGGTGGGAGCATGGGCTGTAGGTACGCTTTCTGTACTTTCTGTTCGTGTTTGAGCGTATGGAGCTCGAGGTGGAGAGATGCCGCGTGGACCTGGAGTGCCTGCACCAGGGGTTCCCGAGGCTGCAGAAGTGGTATATGACTGCCAACCGCCAGGAATCGTTGGGCGGAAGCTATCGAATCGTGCTTGAGGTGGTGGGCGCGCTTCCGAGAGACCAGGCAGCGGTATCTGAACGCTAGAATTGGTCGGGGAGGATCTCCCTGAGGATGACTCCAGCCTGCCGGCGAGATCACGCACCGTGCCTTTCGGAGGAGATTCTGAACGCAGCATGGCTAATGGAGCGCTAACGTGTGGCGGGGACGTTTCTGCTTTTGGCTCAGGGGGAAGCGGCTTATCTTTGATACTCTGTGCTCTACCTCGAGCTTGCTCCTGTTCCCCTGGCTGTTCATGCACAAGTGAGCCTTGATGTGGTTGCACAAAATGTCGTGGGCCGACTGCGAGAGGCTTCTTTGCAGGACTGTTGTCTCGACTTGGAGGCGTGACGTCCCTACGATAACCGGTGCGCAAAATCGGGGGTGAAGAAAGATCATCATCGTGTTGGAGAGGTACCTCTGTAGGTTTCAATGTGGTTGTTGATGTCGGTCGTGATTCTCGTTGCGAAGACTCCTTAGAAACGACAGGATGCACGGTCTGTATAGCGGTACTTGTTGGGACTGTATCCGGCTTCCGGCTGATGATAGGGCTGATGTCGGCAGTCGAAGCACTGTTTGAACGATCAACAATGCTCGACGTGGATGACTGCGTGAGAGGTTCTCGACGCTGGCTCTGATCGAAAGCTTGCTGGACGACGGACGTATATCCCATGGTAGGCTGCTGCTGCAGAGCCTTGATACCCGGCTCGTCATTTCCACTAGTGAGCACGTGTTGTGAGGGAGCATGAGACGGCGCATCTCTAGGTGATTGCGAGACATCAGGTGTGGGATTAGACGTTGTGTTATCTGTTAGACCAATGTCCACGCCGAAGCCAGACACTCTGCCAATAGGCGGTAAACCAAAGCTAGGCCTGTTGTCAGACGACGACTGTCTCTCTGGTATATCGTCTGCCAGCGACACATTGCGAGACAGGGTAGAGGCAGAAACAGGGTCTGGACGATCGGTATAGACGGAGGAAGCGTTAGTCCCATGCCTTGAGACCCCCAAGGTGCTTTCTTCAATCTTCGGATCCTCCGGCTGTGCATTGTCGTGGCTTGTTGACTTGACCAGATTCTCAAAGCCATATTCGCTCTTCCGCTCTGGAACAGGATCCAGGGTCGGTTTTAGGCGCCGCGTAGAATCTGAATCCTCTACATTTGGCTGCACGCTACCGGTCGACTCTTTTGGATCTGACGTCGTTGAGCGAGCACCAACAGAACCTTCCCTGACGCGATTTGGTTCTGACGCTGTACTCGGTCGCGAAGAGTCCTGTGATTTGCGCGCCTTCTCCATTTCTTCTGCCATACGTTTGTAGATGTCTGAGGGCCGGATTAAAACTGGCGGGGGGCGGTCTTCATTGTTACTGGTAGCTGTCGCCGTGCCTGAGGTATGAGAACGCGCGGGTGAATGGCTGCGCTGCGTGAAGTCCGGGGGAGGCGTTTGCTGGCTCAGACTTTGCTTGCGCGGAGGGAACTGTCGATGGGAGGCATTAGAAGAACGACTCTCGGGTCTTAAGGGACTCTCATATTGCGCGTAGATGTCTCCGTGAGAGGGTCGATTACTTGAACCTGATCGCCTCTGTTGCGGAAAGCTTCCTGGCGCCGACATAGGCACATCTTCGTACGGTGGATATTGCCTGCCTCTTGAACCTGGTCGGAAGCCTTGTGGCATCGGACCTGGTCCTTGTGTGTTCAGACGGAGGGGCGGTTGCATGCCATAGCCGGGCACAGACGGTACATCGTCGTGCTGAGGTTCGGGAAACGGCGATCGCTGGGTCGTTGGATAGGGCGAATCGAAGTTTCCAGCTGAAGAGAAGTGTCTGCGTTCATCGCCGCGATCGAAGGATGGTCTATGCCCGCCACGAGGAGGAGAGGGGTTGGTAACGCTTCGATTGGAGGGATAGGCATTGGCGGGCGCATTCCAGGCAGGGTGTCGAGGGTTGTCTGCAGACACTGGCGCTGGCTCGTCGTACCCGTCGTCAGAGTCGTCGTCGCCCCAACCACCACCGTAGTCCACCTTATCGGCTTCTTTCCATTTCTTCGACTTGACCCTGTTCACGTTGATCTTAAACCTGCCACTGCCGTAGGGATTGGAGGTCGCCATCCCGAGACGATATTGCCAAATGATCGGCTCTCGAGCAAAACACGAAATCAAGTAATTCTCAAGATATGAGACCACACATGGCGTAGACCGTGGTGTGCAAAGTAGATGCTTCGGAACGTCGAGAGGTTATCGAGGTATTCGTGTTACATAGCTGGGACTACTGCTTGATGATCACAGGAGGTGGGCAAGAACTGTCTGCAAGGTTGGAATCGTGGTGAGAATATCGAGGTCAATCATGCAGTGGGAAGGATGGCCACGGCGTGTGCAGGTAAGAGAGAGGTATGTGTGTACAAGGCCGGACGCGCAATCAATCGTTCGAAGGATGGCAGGCGAGATGCTGGGCTCCTCACTCTGCCCTACGAACGGACAAACAGGAATTGAGGGCTGGGGAACGATTGGAGAATAATCACAAATAAAGCCCCAGTCGTGCGTCACTGCGCCACACGCTGCACCAGCTCGGTGACCACCTGCATCATCCTTCACAGTTGCAAATACGTGGTTTGAGGTGCACAGGACTCGATTGTCGTAGGGGAAATTCCGCCTAGACGAGACTCCAAGTCAGCCGAAGAGGAGTTTGAAGAATTGCAGTGTGAGTTTCCGTGTTTCATTCAGTTCATCTAGTGCCCTCAAACTGTGGCTGGAATAACGGGGCCGTTCGCAGTGTCTGTGGCTGGTGATCATGGCTAGAATCGTGGCGGCAAAGACTGACCCTGAAGAAGAGACGTTTCCGGCTGCGGCTGCGGCTGCCCTGTCCTGAACTTTGAGGTTTCTATTCCATGACTTGACAAGACTCGAATTATTCGTTTCACTGTACATACTAGATTCGGGATTCCTCCTTCAGTGTCTTCTATTCGGGGCACTTGTATTAACACACTCCCTCTTGCGCGGTATACACTAGAATGAGCAATTGGGCTTCCTCATCAACCCCGAAGGCTTCTACGAGTACGACCTTCCGAATCTCTTGAACCCGATCCGCGCTTCTACAACAACTTCCTCTCCGTGTAGGACAAGATGGTGTCTACAACGATTCAAGACCGGACGAATGAGTTCCGCGCTATCCTCAACCAGGCGCAGAAGCGACAGTCCGCCGCAAAAGGAGGTCCCCAGCGACAGTCGCTGCTCAAGAATGCCGAGAAACAAGAGGCAAACGGCACTGCTAATGGCCCTTCAAGAGGTGCAAGGTCAGAGTTCGCTCGGAATGCGGCCCAGATAGGAAGGGGTATCACTGCAACTATGGGCAAGTTAGAGAGACTTGCACAACGTATGTAAAAGGAATCGAGTCTCCGGCGACCAGTTCGAGACTGACAGGCCTTAGTTGCAAGGAGAAAAGCTATCTTTGACGATAGACCCGTCGAGATTGCAGAGTTAACCCACGTCATCAAGCAAGATCTGGCCGGCCTCAATTCCCAGATATCCGCTCTCCAACAACTTACTCAGTCGCAACACCCAACCGCTTCGCAACCTCGATCGGCGGACCAAGAAGGTCAGCACAACAAGAACGTGGTAATGATGCTACAAAGCAAAGTGACCGATGTAGCCGTAAACTTCAAGGATGTACTGGAAGTGCGGACCAAGAACATTCAGGCGTCACGGTCAAGGACGGAAAACTTTGTGTCCTCGGTGTCAGCGCGGTCACAACCTCATCTGGATGACTCAAGATCGCAATCGCCTCTGTACCAGAGCGCTGCAAGCCGGCAGCGGACCCCGCAGGCGTCCACGAGTGACCTGCTTACCATCGAGCCCTCCAATACGTCTACGCTGATGAAGAATGCCCCTCAGTCGGACCACCAGTTATTACTTATGGAGGAAGCCCAGCCGGCAAACACATATATCCAGGAAAGAGGCCAAGCCATTGAAGCCATTGAAAGGACGATAAATGAGCTGGGTAGCATTTTCGGCCAGCTTGCCAGTATGGTCTCGGAACAAGGGGAGATGCTGCAGCGCATAGATGCAAACACCGAGGACGTGGTGGACAACGTACAGGGTGCACAGAGAGAACTATTGAAATATTGGAACCGTGTGCAAGGCAACCGATGGCTGGTGGCTAAGATGTTTGGCGTTCTGATGGTGAGTTTTGACCTCCTGATGCTACCCTCCCAGGTTACTGACCTTGACTAGATATTTTTCCTGCTGTGGGTGTTAATATCGGGCTGAATGATTTGTAGCGATGGTGTTTGGGCGTAGCCACCTGGGTGGGATGTCTGGAGGGGGCCACAGGCGGGGCGGGCACATAGACACAGCTCCCTAGAACTCCTCACAGGTTGGCAAGCACGTTTGGGCTGAAGTGCTCTGGGGAGCCAATGCCATTCAATTCAGTAATTTGTGCCAGTGGCACCCTCATTCATAAAGTGGGTATCATAATGTAGCATCAACTTTTCTGGCCTGGCGTATGCCCTCTTATGTACAGGTGTTATTGCTAATATCACCGGCGGCCGGCAGGAAGCTGTCGTTGGTGGACGAGAGGAGGGTATTGAGATCTTGCCCATATGGAGGATGCCATTACAGGCGAATCTGTTCGAATGATGCTGCCGATTCCCATGAAAAGCCTAGTTGCGCAGTTAGTGACGACTCACTCCCAGAGGACAACCAGCTTCCATACCCAAACATGCTTCCTGATCCCACCATATACTTTCCAAGAGTCCTCATAACGCCTGCTTGGCCAGCGCCGTACTGAAAGATGGTAACGGTGCCTGCGCGTCGATTATCAGTAGCGTGTTACTGGCGTCTGTCACCGAGACAAACCGTAGATGAATCCCATGATTCCACCCACAGCTATAGCTTTGTTAGACATCCTCTTCTTTCCCGCCTCTGATCATTGTCTGGGACTTACTCCCGCCCATTAGCATCCCCATTTTCACTGTGACGACGGTTAGCTATCGCTGTTTCTCACTCGTGACAAGAAATTCGTACTTTTATCGAACCATGTTGGCCCGTGTCTCTGAGCAGAGGGTGGTATTGGAGGCATTGCGACTGTTTCTCGAGATAGAGGTCAATGGCAACATGAGATGCGAGTGACGGCTTCTCCAAGTTCCATGGATTCGCCCGAGCTTCTGTATCGTTAACAGCCGAGCACAACTGCGGCGGTTAACGCCTTGGCAGCACGTGATGGGCGCTTAGCGGTTCGGGGACAAGATCCAGAGGAGACGGTCGAGCGTCAATTTGGACTGCTCCCGAAACCACGGGTCGCATCCCTCGTGAACATCAGGACCAAGCCCAACACAGACGCCGATCAACATCAGGTGGACAATAGATGCCAGCGACACTCTTTCGACATCCTCTCATGGCTCTTCGGTCGCGAATTTGACCATCTTTCAACTACCGGAGCTTGAGTGGTCAGCCCCAGATCCTTTCGGTCAGACCCCTCGCTGTCCAGATCTTGCACGCGAGCACTTCAGTTTCCTTCCAAAATCCCCTCAAACTCGATCTATGTATGTCCTAGATCAATCAAGAAGGCCACTATCTGCTTGAAATACAGCCTAAACACCGCGCCTGTGACCACTTGACTAATACGGCAATCATCTCAGTATCACTTCACACTCCGAGTCTTCGAGTCCAACACATGACGGCTAGGAACAGCAACCGATTCCTGTTCCCTTCCACTTCAACCAGTCCTCCCTCCCTTCCCCCACTGATACGGAGCCTTTGGAGACGATAAGATCACATCAGAGGACTCCGATCCTGTCCCCCCTGTACAAAACCTCCCGATGACGACCGCCGTAGCATCGCCTCCGAGTTTCAACAATATATCCAGACTTAATTGGAATGGTCTAAACGGCACCAGTGGAGGGTTTTCCAGCATGAGCAGTGACGAGGTGTCTCGGATGTTTCTACCTCAACGCAAGACGGTACAGAGAAGCGCATCATCTTCATCACTGTCGTCCAACAGTTCCTCCGGATCAACAATCACACTGACGCAGAACGACATCTCTTCAGAACCCACTGCCGGGCTGAAGAAGAAGCCAAGAGGAGGATTCTGGCAAGTGTCGAAATCAGAATCTACGGCCAGTGTCTCCAATGCTCGTGCAAATGGATCACTTCAGACAGCCGTCGGCAACTCGTTAGTAGGGAAGAACGCAGCTCAACCAGCACTACCCAGCCAGAGTCCAGCCCCCCAATCAAATGGAACACGGGTGGTGAACGGAGTGGCTAGCGGCGAGCCCGCCGCGATATTGGCCTTGTTACCCATGAATGGCACCTTTGAAAGGAAACAAATTAGTCTCCCCTTCTACCCTGAAGTGCTCCGAATAGGGCGACAAACCAACGCCAAAACGGTTCCGACGCCAGTGAATGGATATTTCGACTCTAAAGTTCTCTCACGACAACACGCCGAAGTATGGGCGGACCGCAGTGGGAAAGTGTTCATTCGGGACGTCAAGTCCTCCAACGGCACTTTCGTCAACGGCCAACGCCTGTCTCCAGAAAATCGCGAATCTGAACCGCATGAGCTTCGGCAACACGACACGCTGGAACTGGGTATTGATATAGTATCTGAAGACCAGAAAACCATCGTCCATCATAAAGTATCAGCAAAAGTCGAATACGTCGGGCTTCCAGGTTCATCCAACAATGTGCTCGATCTCAGCTTCGGCGACCTTGACCCATCACATGGTGGTTCTCTATTGCCATCGCCTGTAAGCTCACCGATGCTTCACAGTCGGAGTGGCCCTGGTCGTCCGGCCAGTGGACGTGCTTCAAGTGCTTCAAGCATTGCTGGGAGTCAGATGAGCTCAATGGCGCAACAACGGATGAACATGTGGGGTGCAACGCCGCTGAATGTCGAGCAGCTGGTGAAGACACTGGCGGTAAGTGTTTCTCAAACAGAACGAGTACATTTCCGAGCTAATGACGGTAGATCGAAATGCGGGCAGCGAAGGAGCAAGCTGAAGAACTCGACCAGGCGGGAGCTTTTCTGAACTCACTATTAACGCCTGGATCCGAGCTACCCAAACTACAGGCCTCCTCGAAGGAAGCCGCCTCCCAGCGACAGATGGCTGGTAGAGTAAAAGCACCAAAGATGGAGCATGTTACACGGTTCGCCGACCCTCCCGCACCGCCGCCGCAACAACCACTGCCTGAAAAACCGGACACCTCGAAAGCAAGTCCTGTTGCAACATCGTTCACGAATCTTCTTAAACGTGGCGAGACTGCCAAGCCATCAAAAAACGAATCACATTCTCCGACAAACCCGCAGAACAGCCAGATGTTATCATTAATTGAGGCACTTTCGATTGCTAAGAAGGAGCTTGATTCTCAGGGAGCAAGAGTGAAGCAATTGGAGGATATGCTTAAGCAGGAACGGTCGGCTCGAGAGGATGCCGAGGAAAGGGCACGAAGATTGGAACAACATGCCGCGTCAAGACCGATCTCGGTCGTCGAAGAGGCGCTGGAAACTCCGATGCAGCCGCAAACTACCGGGTCTAACGAGCTACAGTCGATTCATGACACAGATGGCGAGCTGGATGCGAAAACAAAACATCTCCAGCAGAATCTTGACCAAGTGCTAGGAGAGATGCAAAGGCTGAAGTCGGACGTTGACAAGTTCCAGCGACGAGCAGAAACAGCTGAAACCGATGCTGCTCATGCGAGAAAAAGCCTGGCGGAGATGATTGACAAGATTCGTGAGGAAAACGAAAAAGCAGAGTCCTCACCCAAACAGCTTCATGAGCGACTGGACAACGAAGGATCTGAGGCGGAGGCGGCAGCAGAGCCTAACGAATCGACCTCCAAACCCGCTGTTAAGTCAAGGCCACAAGCGAACGGCCACATCCGAGCACCCATTCTACCTGAGCACCTTGAGCGGGCTGTCGCGACTGTTCTTCGAGACAGGAGCGGCAACCCAGATGCCATTGCCCAGTCAGCACCATACGTCTCAATGCTCGGAGTGGTGCTGATAGGGGTCGGACTCATGGCATATCTTAATTCATGGCAGAAGTCAGAGAGATGACATGCCGACGGCTGACATACACATTTTCTTTTTCGTTGAACATAATTGTGTCACTTTATGAGGCATTGAGCGCCCTGCTTGTCACTCGTTCTATTGCAAGCGCGGCATCACGCACGGCGTTTTTAAGGGATGGGACGAGTTCCGGGGGCGGAAATGCTGACAATTTTATCGTGGGTATCTTCAAGTTGTACTCTGCAACGGCCAGTGAGCAAGGGTGCAAATTGGGTGTTAAAAAACATTTCCGGCTGAGCACACAGCACACAATCAACACGGCATGAGCAGCATGTTGAATATGGTGTCAATGGTAAAGAAGATACGAGGAGGCGTTTGTATATACGTCGAGACAGGGAATTGTCCTACAACTACTGTCATGCAAAGCCAGACATGGTCCAACATCTGAGCTAGCAGGAATGATGATGATACGAGCTTCAAGACACGGCGATCCGCCTTTCTGTGACAAAGCGTTGATCTTTGAGTGACCATCCGCCTCTCGGTGAGCAATGGGGAAAGGGGTAAATCGTCCTCGCGTACCTCGCACTGCTCCGTAGGGAGTGCTGATATCTTGTGTATCTCTCGTTGAGTCGACTTATCGCGGCCCCTGGACGTTTTGGGTGCTGGTGAGGCCTGAGATCCAACCAAACCTCGCCCTTCGGCGAACGAGCACTCAGCCGCAAAGGGCGGAGCAGCCCATGGCTCAAGCCCACAGTGCCTATTGTGGCATCCCGTCCACTTCGGCCTCCGGGGAACCTTACGAGTACACCGGACGAGCGGGCAAATTTGGTTTCATCATTTTTATTTCGATCTTCTTGACCATACCATTACACTCCGCACTCTTCGACCATTAGCTGTGCCTCGGAGCCTTTGCCCCGGCTTCCATGGGTACGTCGTATCAGGTTGATGTCAATATGACGCAGGTATTTCTGCTGCGTCAGGCAAGCAGCATCTCTTTTCCGGATCGGCGAAGCTTGCCTCTCAATGCCTCTCATGCTGGGGACTCAACGCAAGTAGGATCCGCCCGTTGTAGCCGTTGACCTCAGTCAATGGCGCTCCCAACAGACTTGAGTCTAGTGTGTTTCTCTCATCAGCCTTTGCAACGTCTTGCATTGCATCTGTCCGGTAGGTCTGCACGGTGAGATGCCGCCGGAGACGTCGACATGAATCCTCTCGCCCTTCGTGCCTCGTTGCTGCCGAGATGGCAACGGCAACTCGAAAGCACCATACACCTGGCGAGGAGAGCCCAGAGGACTAAACTCCCACGTCCTCGGTATGTTGTGCAAAAGCGCTGGCTCGCAACGCCCGCCGATATTGCTCTGGATGCGAACGGGGATCCCAATGACCCACGCGAGAAGGTTGTCATCTTGGGCAGTGGCTGGGCAGGTACAGTGCTCTCCAGACCCTCAGAAGGAGCCAGACACTGACTCTTGCCAGGATATGTTCTCGCCCGGGAGCTGAACAAGGAGAAGTACCGCGTCGTGGTCGTCTCTCCTCGCACCTACTTCGTCTTCACCCCTCTTCTCAACGACACCACAGTCGGTACCCTCGAATTCCGACACGTCCTCGAGTCAATAAGAAAGCCCAAGAGCGGCGTAGAATTTATACAAGGATGGGCCGACGACATCAACTTCGCAGACAAGACAGTCACCATCGAGCCCTCGGTGCTAGATCCGGACGTTGGGCACGCCTTGACGGGACCGAGGGAGCACAATGAACAGCAGACAAAGAGCGGTTTCGCCATGAACAGCGACTTTCCCCACGGGCCGTGGGAGAAGAAGGTGCAGATGGGCGGCACGGGGTCAAGTCAGGTGCCCACGTTTCCCATCCATTACGACAAGTTAGTGATCGCCGTGGGATCATATAGTCAGACCTTTGGCACCAAGGGTGTGAGAGAGAACGCGTGGTTCCTGAAGGATGTCCGGGACGCCGTTGCCATCCGTCGACGGATCCTCGAACTGTTCGAGCTCGCCCGGTTACCCATCATGCCGGAAGAGACCAAGAAGCACCTCCTGCACTTCGCAATCGTTGGCGGTGGCCCCACAGGCATGGAATTTGCAGCTTGCCTCTCAGACCTGATCAGACAAGACATGTCAAGACTCCATCCACACCTGATGAAGTACATCCGGATCAGTCTCTACGACGTTGCGCCCAAAGTTCTCCCCATGTTCGACGCCTCGCTCGCCGACTACGCCGTCAAACAATACAGACGACAGAACATCGAGATCAAAACATCCCATCAGGTAGAAGAACTCAGAAAGGGATTGCCCAACGACGAAAACGCTCGCAACAACCAAGCCAGCCAAGTCAAAGGGCGCGTGTATACGATCCGCACGAAACAGGAAGGCGACGTCGGCATAGGCATGTGCGTCTGGTCAACAGGGAACATGAACAATCCCTTCGTGGCAAAGGCTCTCGATCACGTACGAAGATACCCCACAGACTCGGCGCAGAATATCCAAGGCGAAGTCGCGAACCCGATGCAACGGCAGTGGATCCTTCAGCGGGATGCCAAAAGCGGAGTTCCACTTGTGGACGACCACTTCCGGCTACAGCTAACCACCGAATGTGCCGCTGGGATGGAGGAGCACAACAAGCCGAAGGCTTACATGAAGGACGTCTTTGCGTTGGGCGACAGCTCGAAACTGATGTCCGGTGCTCTGCCGGCAACTGCACAAGTTGCGAATCAAGAGTCAATCTGGCTTGGGCGGACGCTGAACAAAAATCCCGAAGCAGAGAACTTTGCTCGTGCTCCAGGCTTCAGCTACAAAAACATGGGTGTCTTGACCTACCTCGGCGGATCTAGCGCAATATTCCAGGGCGGTAATGGTAACAGGAAGGATGGCGGGTCTCCAAAGGGGCTCAAGGGCCTCTCTGCGTACCTGATCTGGAGAGGCGCATATCTGTCGATGACGCTCAGTTGGCGGAATCGGCTGAACGTTGCGTGGCAGTGGTTGACTGTTAGGCTGTTTGGGAGGGATGTCAGTCGGTTCTGAACTCGACATCAGAAATGTTTCAATCCTGCATGTTTGGATCTCGTCATCTTGGCGAAGAGTTGACGCTCGCAAAAGCTGATTTTTTCCTACGTTCGGTAGCATAGTGAAGGGATGGGCGGATTGAGTTTCCACTGGCATACACAGATGTCTCCTGGAATTTTAGGGACATGAATCTAATAGCGATTAATTAACGCATTGGGTAGGTTTGACTTCAGCACATTGAACAAGCGTTGACTGTCGGGCAAAATACTTCACAACTTTAGAGACCATGTCGGCAATGTCGGTCGTCTTCAAGGTTTTCCTCGCTCACTATGGACACACGTACGGAGTACATGGGACTATCCATCCTGGACACCGTCGTCAACAGCTGAACCCGGCACTCGGTCTTCAACTATTCCCCGTCACCGGGGATTTCGTCGCACGCCTTTTACCGGCCGCCTTATCCAAGGCTCCACTGGCTTACATCCCCTGCATCTACAGCATCCCGCCTGATGTAGTAGAGAGACGGGCGTCCTGCAGTGAACGTATGCGTGTGGCGTTTGTTTGAACTTTTCGACAACCCGAGCACATCGGAGCAAGAATGACGAGCTGAAGCCGATATTGGCTTCCCACAAGCATCTAATCCGTCGCAGTGGAAGAAAGTCATTGCCCGATGCGGGCGACGCATTACATAGCCCAAGGCAAAAGTCCAAGGCTAGAACTTGTACCTGAACCTAATCGGCGGAATTCCACCTCTTCTTTCGTTAAAACCTCGCCCCGTGGATGCCGTCGAACCCACGCGAGCGTTGCGATTGCGAATCGGCTTCGATCGAGCCGAGCGATGGCCTGAATGCGATGTAAGCAACCTGGAACGTCAGGATGGACCTGTGCCTGACTCGGGCGGTTGATGGTGTGTACTCGTATAAAAACGTTGGACTTGCTCCCGAGTTCGAGTGTGATCTGAATACTCAAGCCCCCAGGACCCAAAGCACGTACCGAGTACAATTTAGGGCTCAGCATTCTTTCATTTCCGTCAACGCCAAAAGCCAGGAAATACAACCCTGTGTAGCAAGCAACTGAGCCCCTGTGGCGGCAGCGGTCTCGCAACATCTAACATCCCCGACGGGGAAAAGCAGGTCATCGTGGTAAAGGGACGAGAGTTCCGGATAGAACGAACTCGATCGCCGCGTCCACTCCTCGCACACACAGCCCAAGATGGCACACGCATATATTGTTCCCGACGAGACCGCGAAGAAGCTCGCATACGGCAATCTCCTCGGCGTCTTCTCGAACCGCGACCCTCAATCTCGCCTCGCCGCCGTCAAGGAAACCTACCACGCCGACGTGACTTTCTACGAACCCGACGTGGTCCTCACGGGCCATGACGCCGTCAATGCGACGGCCGAGAAACTGCTCAACGAGCGCCAAGGGTGGGTGTTCGAGCCCCATGGTAACGTGACGAAGAATCACGACATGGTGCATCTGGCCTGGGGGTTTGGGCCCGTAGGAGACGATGGGGTCGTCAATGTCAAGGTCAAAGGCGCGGATGTGCTGATCGTCGAGGACGGCAAGGTGAAGAAGTTTTGGGTCATCTTGGAGGGCATTACGGATGTGAAAGGGTAGCGCTCTAGCAACAGGAAGGGACGCAGGAAGTTGGGTGCATTGGTTGCCGTGGTTGCATATTCGTGTCTCGCAAGTATCATCTGCCGAGTGCTCTCCATTCAACTATTCCGTACAAGACCCCGTCTTACCTTGCTTGACCTACCGCTCGACAACGCGTGTCCAAGATATGCAGGACATGTTTGTAAGTGCGGCGTCAATGGCAAGTTAAAGTCTAATCCCGATACCGAACATCCTTGACGTCGTTCGCGCAATCCTACTAAGGGGGTTTCCAGTTGAAATCTGAGAGCTCATTCTCGCTGCGCTGGCAATAATTTGGTTCTGGGGCTATGGAGAAGTTAGGCAACCCGCTGGACAACTTGAAACAGGTTGTGAAATCGATTGCGGAGGGTTTACACTACGCAGTCTGATCGTTCCCGGCGACCTCGTGGCAAAGAAGTCAACCTATCTGATGAGTGCTTTTATGTCAAGGTAAGAGGGGAGATGACCCGGATCTAGCGCCTTCGATACAATGTAAGAAGCCGTTCAAAGGCGTAGATATAATGGAATAGACAAGTAAATCAGGATAAGGTGGTGCACAATTTGTCTGATTCTCAAGGATCTGCTATGTCCCGTCCAGTGGCTGAGGAGATGTGCATGTAATGTGAAGGAGGATCCCATTATCGCACGCTGGCCATGATGGTACACCATGAAAAACAAATTTCATCTTGCTGGAGTAAGCCAACCGGGGCAGGTGAGGTATTGAAAGCCGTGCCTCTGTATTACAGAGGCGCGTTCTTGCTCGGGGAGCAGCTTGGAGATGAACGTGGCTACATGGTGGAGGCCACCTCACATTGGGAAGGGAGCCTTCAATGCGAGATGGGAGCATCTCTCCCGATCGAACGGCCTTCTCCTGAAGCTCTCGGATTCGAGTTCGTGACGTTTGCGCGTTCGATTTCCACGTTCGATCTCCACGTAAAAAGGCAGTCCATGGGCGAAGCAGAAGTAGTCCCTGACCATGACTGTGTTTGCATCGACGCGTAGATTGCAAACAAGCATAATGACGCGAAGGTCAACCTCCTATGCTGAATCTGCAGTTTGCGATCACAGCCGAACGCTTCTCGATAAACGTGCGGGAATACAGCTGAGTGAGGGCTAACCAGGTGGTGGTTCAAGTCTCTTGGCCGCCTTCTTCGCTTCCTTCCTAGCTTTGCGAGCTGCTTGTTTGCCCAAAGCCTTTTTCGTCTGCTCCTCATTCTTTGCATCTGGGAAATCAGCGTCCCTCTTGCGCTTAGCTCTGCGCGGACCCGTGTTGAGTTTCTTTTGCCGCTTTTTGCCTTGCTGAGGCTGAGGCTGGGCGGGCTGCTCTTCTGCTACCTCACCTTCCTCATCGGACCCGCTGTCAAAATCGCTGGCCGACTCTTGCACACCGTCTTGAGGCTCATCCAGCGGGACTGTGGCCAGTTGAGCAGCTTGTGTCAGGGCATCAGTGGCACTGATGGCTTGTTCATTGCCTTGAGCAGCTTGTTCCCTCATTTTGGATTCAAGTTCTCTCAGTTTTCTATTTGCAAGGACTTTCTCGCGAGCTTCACGTTCGGCGCGTTCAAGGTCGTACTTTTCGTTCCCGGCCTAGAAACAGTCAGCTGAATCCTGAGAGTCACGGTCACGATTATATCTTACTAATCCGTGCCTGATGACCCTCGTAGCAGCCTCCTTATTTAACGTGACAGCCGGCCGAGCACTTTCTGAACCGACTTCAGCTGTTTTGATCTTCTCGAAGTACTGCTTGACTCTGGTCAACTCTTTGAAGACTGGATGTTCCTTGACTTGGACGCCGTGAAGCCTGAGATATGAGAACAGCAAAGACTCGATGGAGTATACGAGTAGGACATTGAGTTTGGCGCGATCAAGTAGCGGTAGCTTTCTACTGGTAGCTGCAAGAGAACTATTGAGGAGCGACCCAAGATTGTCCTCGAGATCTTCGATGTTCTCCTGCAGCTCGTCAACAAGCTCGATAGTCGCTTTCGTGTCCATTGTCGTTGACGGCCAGGACTTGAGGTCCCAGCTGGTGTTTAAGAAAGAGCGCAAAAGCCAAGCATGATGTTGTTGGTAGCGTTGGTTAGAATCCGGAGTGAATGTAAGGAAAGAAAATTTCCCCGCACCAGTTGCGGTCCACTTGAGGTACGAGTATGCGGAGGCAATCTATTTATCACCATGATTCTCGCTGGCCATTGAATGTCAAAGTCGATATCATACCAGGAATCAGGTATACGCTCCAGTTTCAGGAAGTCTTAAGATTCTCGTGGCTAACTAGATGCTCCATCGTTTAAGACGCGCTTATCCACCTAAACTGCTCGCCTGCCCGTTGTCGAGACGCAAGAGGTCCACAGCGACACCTTCAAACTGTCGCGACGACTGCTTCTGCGCCCAGTCTCTCGGGCTGCGCGCAGATGGTCACAAGCAATCGGCTCCGATCTGTGGACGCGGCCAAACTTCCATCCTAACGCTCGATCTCAACCTTTGAAAACCATGGCAACATCCTTGTCGTGGTGGGAAGAGCCTCCTGCACGCGAACCTTCACCCGAACACACTACCTTCGAGTCGAAGCCGCTCGCGGACTCTGACCTGCCAGACCCCAATGAAGAACAGCTCCTGACTCGACGTGTACACATACTTGGCTTGGGGAGCATTGGCACGTTGGCAGCTCACTCTCTGAGATGCCTTCCCAATCCACCGCCAATTACGTTGATGATACATCGACCGGAGCAATACGAAGCATTCAAAAGAGGGGGACGAGCCATTAGCCTGATCAACAAAAGAAATGAGATCAATGATCAGCAGACTGGCTATGATGTCGACCTGTTCGAGGGAGTCCACGACGACGGCTCTGCGCGATGGAGGTTCATACCCGACGTGCCATACCATAAATCCCGCACCAACCCCGTTGAACCAGCAGAAGAGATGCCATCGGGCGAGCTCTATATCTATACTCTGATTGTCGCGGTCAAAGGTCCGACAACTGTTTCTGCTCTTCGGTCCATCAAGCACCGCGTCAACGCAAAGACTACCATCTGTTTCATGCAAAATGGCCTGGGCCAAATTGATGAGCTCAACCGAGCAGTGTTCACAGACCCAGAAACACGGCCAACATACATGCTGGGAATTGTCTCTCACGGCGCATATATGTCACAACCCTGTACAGTCGTCCATGCTGGGTATGGCACAGTGGCGCTAGGGATCTGTCGAGACCGTGATCGCTATCCGCTTCCACCAAAGGGTCCGGTGCGGCAACCGTGGGAACTGTCCGAAGAAGAAAGGAAGAGGCATCACCCTACCGACAAGGAACTGTTTTTTGGCCTTTCTTCCCGGTACCTCCTTCGCACCCTAACGAGGTCGCCGGTGTTAGCATGCGCCGTGTTTCCTTACCTGGATCTCTTGCAGCTGCAGCTTGAGAAGTTGTCCTCGAACTGTATCCTGAATCCTCTAACCGCCCTTCTCGATGTGCCGAACGGTGCGATATTGGACAGTGACGAGCTCCTGCCCATTCAAAGACTGCTGCTCGCAGAGATTTCTCTTGTCATTCGAGGCCTACCTGAGCTAGAAGGAATTCCAAATGTCCAACACCGATTTTCTGCCAAGCGTCTTGAGCAGCTATTCTTGGGGGTGACCAAGCGTACTGCCCAGAACTCGAGCAGCATGCGGGAAGACATCCGCCGTGAAAAGCAGCCTGAAATTGATTACATTAATGGCTATATCGTTCAACGAGGCGAGCAGCAAGGTATCAAATGTGCTCTCAATTTCATGCTGATGCAGCTCATCAAGGGGAAACATTCTCTGAGAGAGGGTGCAGCGCTGCCTCACGGCACGACACGAGTAGTGAGCGAAGCCGATCCTGATCGTCCAGACTCGGTCACCATCTCGGACAAGAGCACACCTCCAAGAGGCGGCGTGGCTTGAACGGAGTTCGTGATTCCTGTCATCAAGTAGAAACCAACTCCGACGATTATTGACCGTGCCAAGTCAATGAACGGGTCGGTGAAGCAGAGCACGTCAACTGCGTGAAGGATGGCATGGCATCAGCAGCTTGGCAGGATGCACCGCAGCTTTCTTGGTCCGGACATCACCTGCATGGACGAATCGATTTTTTCGCCATGACATTTGGCAGTCCGGATTCAGGCTGTCATGACTGCTGCCAGAGAAATAATCGATGACCTAATGCGGAGGAGGCTGGACGCCTGCCTCGATCCCCGAAAGGGGCCGTATACTAACGAGCCCTACAGGCCGAAGGTGGTCAGCAAATTTCACAGTCTCCTCTGGCCGACCAAGGCCCAAACCATGGTCGTTTGATCCAGACCATCCTCGTTCTCGACTCGGCCGCCGATTGCGCAGCGACCAAGTGGCTGGTGGAGACAGGAACAAGCTTCTGAGAGTTTGCCCCGTTGAGCTCGATCAGAATGGGTCGGCACCAAAATAACATCGCTTAACCCGATCTAGGCTGACGCCTCCTCTAGCCTCAAACATCAGTGGCTGAGATACACGAGACGAGGCACCGGCTCAAAAGCCTAAATTCCTCTGCTTCCAACTTAGTTATTTTCCGCTGGACCCGCAGCAGGCCCTCCCCTCAGTTGGCAGCGTGAAACCACAGACGCTCCTCTCTTGGCACATGAAACTACGTGGGAAAATTGGCTGCTGTCAGCAGGTCATCTTCCGTGGGCTAGAGCTTGCCCAATCCAGTGGCAACGTACACTTTCTGCAGTCTGTGCAGCCTCCAGCACCATGTGGCCAGGAGTGGGTCGCCTGCAGGTGGCCGTTGCTCCAAGCTTGTTGTTTTTTTGCTCTTGGTTGAGGCTGACGAGGTTGGCAGCTCCCGTCCCGGGCAGGGCGATGCAGGAACGGTGAAATCGACTCCCAGGTTACCGCTAAAATTATAGGCTGTCCAATCTGATCCTTCCTCGAGTCGCCATGTCTATATAACGGTGGCTTTCCCATCCCAGATCAGTGGCCTCTCCCATTCACATCCACAGTACATACAATCGTTCACTACCAACAGTCGCTTAGCACTCGTTACTAGCACAACCAATACCGTTCTTTTACCAAGCAACCTCGCCTAATACTCAATCAATATGCGTTCATTCGCCATCGCCGCTGCCGCCACCCTCCTCTCCTCCGCCTATGCTGCCCCTTGGGGCGCGGGTGGCCTCTGGGGAGGAAAGGTTAACCCGGCCAAGTGCTTGACCAAGGAGTCTGCGACATACCTCGCAGAAGGCTTCCAAGGGCTCATCGTCGCCTACTCCACCGCCAACGCCGAGACACTGTTGGCCGACGACCTTGTTGACTACTCCAACTCGATCAAGTCTCTTCAAGGTTTCCCCGTCGATCCGTTCACGCCTGTCTTCCCCACCAAGGCTGCGTTTGAGCAAGGCCAGGGCGCTCAACCCTCGGTCCCGCTCGAGATCCTGGCTATTGACAGCTTCAACTGCCAAAATGTCACTCTCCGGTGAGTTCTCCCTATCCCCCACACATTGCCTCATTGAGGACATAGCTAACCTGTACTCACAGCTGGGACGCCAACTTTGGAAATGGCAACTTGGTTGCTGGCATCACCCACTTGACGGCATCCAACAGCCAAGGCAAGAAGGACACCTGGCAAATCAGCGCGATCTATACCGAATTCGACAGCCTGACCTGGTTCAAGGCTATCGGCGGTACAGTCACCCCTCCCGGCCAGTAAATCAGAGGGACTTGAGAGTCGTGCCATCAATTTGGCTTTCTGGGTTGGCGCATAGCGAGGGCACTGGGAAAATTCACGTCAACTTCAACAGTGAGGCATCTCCGCCTCGGCTGCACCGCGATGGATGGGATGATTCATTGAAGCACCGGACATTGGGAAGAGTTACGCCGCAGCGAGCTTGACACCGGGCTTTGATCCTGGTACTAATGCATATAATTTGGAGCTGTAAATGTTCACCTCTACCCTAATTCAATTTCTCTATTCCGATTATCGTTGCCACTCAATTCGTAAAGTGTCGCTCTCGACGCCACCATCTTTCAACTTGACATCACGGAGAGTCCGTTACGTACGAGCTGTTTCCGCAGGCTGTCGCTCACTCTCACTCTGCACACTGCAGCTTGGAAGACGGATCCTGCTCACCGGCTCCTTTGTTGACGGCAATGACGATTGCCACAGGCCCAAGCGCTTGTGGGGCCAGGATCAATCGTGTCATCTTTTGAAGACGGAGTGATTGCGAGCTCAGATGACTCTTGCACGGTCCATCCCTCAGTGTACTCCACTGTAAAAACAGTATGTACGAGGTAGGAGTACTACTCATACGCTCTGAGGGCACTGAAAGGGGATCCTTTCCGAAGCACTTGTTGCAACAGAAGCGAGGGATCTGCCTTCGAAATTGCGGGGGCCAAGATTCCGCCCTCCACCCCAGATTGTTCGTTCTCTTTTCTTCGCTGATGTTTGTGCGACGACAAGCATTGGGAGAATCGGGCCACCAAAGCTTGACCCCTCTTCATCTTGCTTCAAATTGATCGTCACAAGCATCCTACCCGTTCGTAAACCCAATTTGAACTTGATGCGGGAGGGGACAAGATGGATCCGACTCACGACCTCATCTCGCTTTGCCAATCTCGTTCCAGCATTACAGACCGGCCCTATAGTTTGAGATGCGCATTTAGTTCGTAGATGACGATTCGTGGACGAAACACCACTGCTGGAGCAACAACCGGATCTCAGCCCGTCGTTCATGGTATGCGGCGCCGGTCGAGACTATGCAAACCATTCCCGGCTGTCGGAGCTTAAGCGCCAACACCCCCCAGGGCACGCGACACTCCCCCGATAGCCGGCCAGGGGGGAAGGTTGACTTGCGCAGTACTTACTACTTACTCCTTATGATTTTCTCTACGTCGGATGCAATCTCGCGGAGCTTCGGACATGCAAGGCTTCAAGTACTATGTGTGTACGTAGCGTCCTAGAAATATGAGCCGCTCGTTAGGATTCAGGAGCGATACGACTCTAGTTCCTTCTTTTTCGCTTGGTTCCTGCTTGCTCGCTGCGCGAGGTGAAGACGGCGAAGGCTCTATCGAAGCTTGTGTCTGCTCCTTCCCCAGACAGTACACACCATGAATGGGAATGCTATCGGCTCGGTAAGGATGCACGATTGGACCTCGACCGCGATAAAGGCCTGTGATAGTCTTTCATTATGAGAGATCTCTTCGCCCCGGGCAGGAGAGATCGCCACTGAGAACAGAGTAACCGGAGCGTGCCGGAGCAACCGGACGACCTTGAAAGGCTATCGGGGGGGTATCTGCTAGGAAGAAGTTGGGAAAAAAAAGGGGGGGGGGGGGGGGGGGGGGAAAAAACCAGCCCTTGTGGGGTAAAAAAAACACCACCCGGTGTTATTAAAAAAATTAGGAAAAAAAAAAAAAAAAACCCCAAATTTTAAAAAAAAAAAAACACA
>JADWPU010000023.1:244404-281670 GCA_016109575.1 Phialophora chinensis
CCCCCCCCCCCCCCCCCCCCCAAACCTCTGCCTTCTGGTGGGAATCTATGCGTCACCGCTGTGATGATTACCATTTCGGTCTATGAAAACAACAAACCCGTCAGTTTCTTACACAGCATCTCCTGCAAGCGGATTCGGAAGTATCACAGAGCATTGCGAGGCTCGAAGATTGCATTCATTCACAACACGACGCGGGCCGTCTTCCATTTGCTACAGTATGGCCTGCGAAAAGGTTCTCATGCTAATTACGGACGATCACGCTGACTTGTTGTCCAGCTCGCGCAAGATTGCACGAATACGTCAATGTTTGGACGCATGGACGTATGACTCGTGTGGCCCACTGCCTTGGGGCCCGTGCTTGGACCAGAAGGGCGCGACTACGAGTTGCTCCAGGTCCCGGCGGACTGCTCTCGACGCAAGGAGTGGCAGGCAATATGATCCGAAGGGAGAAGGAGTTGAGCCTTGGCCAGGTCAACAGACATCATGTTCACAGTGTGTACTCCGTACGTATACTCCACGACTGACTGACCACCTGGGCCGAACTCAATCCTGTCAATACCAGCCGGTGGCAGGTATGTGATCTACTCTGTACTGTGCACTCTCCTTAGCGCCATACACAGCCAGGGATCAATACTCGTCCGAGCTACGGTACAGCAATTGCAGTTTCCCACGAACTGCTTCCTGGATGGTGTGTCGTTGGCGAGAAGAAGAAAACGACCGCAAGTACAGCTACCGTGTGATGTACAAGCCTTTCAGCCGACCGGCCGAGAACACACACACAGCCTAGAGCCCCAGGAATTTGCCACGTTCCATGCGTTGAATGCACTGACCACATCCCCACACACTCACACAGTCGCGGTATTCTGACTATTACGTATCTCATACTCGTATTTGCCCGAGTTGATCGTGCTGCTACCGAAGAACCGGAATGATCATCAGACATCTGGATCGGGGGCGGCACGTCCCCCGGCCTACTCTCAACTGGGATATGATCCAAGCGCCTCATTACATACGCACGGAAGCGGGGGTCAGCTCGAAGCTCGAGGTCCGAATCTCGAAGCCTGTGTCCTTTCCGTCGAGTCAGGATGACCGATGCTGGACGGATTGAGATCGGATTGCAGGAGACTCGAGTTGCATTGGGGCAGGATATACGTCCGAGCATGAGGAATGCTCGTACGAGTGGACGCACTGCGTGAGTATGAGTAAGAGGAAGAGTCTCCGCGGAGTGCGCCGGTCCTGGAATGTCCCTGCGAGGGAACGAGGTAGTCGCTGTCCAGCAGGAGATATACTCGTACGGACAGTTCCTGGACATCAGGTATGAGGTGTGGTTTGCCTGCCACGGAGTAAAAACAATGCTTTTTGGGGTCTCGTGCGAGACAGCTAGCTGGCCAGCTATTCATGTCTTGTGGATATCACACGGTACATATGTGCCTGCGTGCCGCCCATTCCGTTCCATACCTGGGGGGTTTGTTCAGGCGTACGAGCAGAGGAACCGTGTCCGTATCATGCATGACCCTGTACCGGTTCAAATGTCCCCAGCCGTCCCATCGTAAGTCATCCCATTGTATTTCATCATCAAGAGTTCATTCTCCGTGCCTCGTGTCTTTTTTTTGTTCGTACGCCTGACCGTGCCATGTCCGTATCCAGCAAGTATATCGTTGGTGACCCGCAAATCCCTCACCATGCAAGGAAGTCGAGACCCGTCCCGCCTTCCTTCACCGTCGACATTTCTAGTCGTAATGCGTAGCAAGTCATGTAACACACTCCCATCGCCGCGTGACTCATCAATCAAGGCCTGTAATGCGCTCCCCATGCAACCAAACCGACAAATGAGTTAGATCCCGGAAACAGCCGTAATATCAGATATGCATCTGATGGCATCCAATTCGCGATGAAAAGAACCCGAAACACTTTTGTTAAATTCCGTCATCCCGCATGCGTAGATGCAACTCTCAAAACACCGGACCGGCTCGGAGTCGAACGTAGAAGTCAGTCCCTTGGGTGCTCTTTCCTCGCGCCGATAAGGGCCCGGACGAATTTCCCGACGAGTCCATTCCTGGTCTTCTTCTGCACGTCCCGAGAACGATGGGAGCTCATTGTGTTTGTACGCTTCCTCTTGCCTGTTGAGGGTGGCGTCGAGGGAGCCGTGTTCGACGATCGAGCCGATTTTGACATGTTTTTGGTGCTGGCCTTCTTTCGGAGCTTGGCCGGAGTCTGAGTGTTGGTGCTCCTTTGCTCTATCGTGATGACAGGCGGAAAATCAAAGCTACTGCCGGAATCGGATACTTTGCGGCCGACAGCAGAAGTAGGAGCCTCGTGTGCTGTACCCGCCGCCTGCATTCTACTTCTCGTGCTGGCTTCTGTGATATAACGTTCAGCAGCACGGAGATCTGTGAAGCTCTTCTTGATACGGCACAAGGCGGATTTGCCATATCTATCGTCGTCGTCGTCCCACTCAATATAGGAGACCTCTTGCGAGCCTTGGGAAGATTGAGGTAGATGTATTGCAGTAGCGTTTATGTCCATCCTTGGTGTCGGCCGAAGTGGCAAGCCCCGCGAAGCGTCGGCTGGTGAGTTCACCCGGTCAGTCCAGCTACTAGGATGACAGGATGGACTAGGTAATGGCGAACTGGCATTTCGGATGCGTGGGCTGTATATGACGCCTTCAGCCGGCTTTCCGACCGGGATTCCCATGTTTCCGGCTGAAGGATTCAAGGGCGTGCTCAACAGTTGCTGCTGCGGCGAGCTGATCATAGTACAAGGAGAGCTCTCTGTACCAAACGACGATCGAGAGTAGGCCGATGTTGTCAAAGACGGAACTGGAGTGATCGGTCTTGTTGGGGGTGGCGATACGATTTCACTTGAGAAAGAGACCTCCTGTAGCTGAGCAGACAGGCTGCTTAATTGTTCCTGATTTGCACTTCGGTCGGAGATCCTCTTGGTTGTGTGCTCGCTGAGCTGCGTGGTCGATGACGACAATCGACATTCAACTCTGCCGGCATCTGAGGGCGGTAGCCGATTCAGTTGAGGAGCTGGCGGGAGCAAACTTGGTGGCCGGTCATGGGAATTTCCAGAAACCCATTCACCAAAATCGACCAGCGTGGCGTTGGAACTCCGCTCGGTGCCCTCCCTGGAATATCTGTTAATATGAGTCGACGGGGATGAAGGCCTGCTAGTCCACTGGGCTAACATTTCTTCAGCATAAAGTGATGCCGATGGAACCCGATGCAGGAGGAGCGAATCGCCAGGACTCAGAGTTGGAGAGTCACAGAAGTCTGAATGGGAGACAGCTCCCTCAGCGCGAGACTTCTCATATGTGCAAGGTGGATTCAGTTGGGTTCCTGGTCGAGACGTGTCGCGGAATTCGTGCGGCGTAGAGTCGTAGGCGTCGGGCATTCTTCTATGTCGATCCAGGCTCTTGCGTAGAGAAGGATGCGACTAAAGCCGTGGTTGTGGCTCCTGCTTTGAAGAAATTGGGAGATGGAGATGTAGGTTTGGTGGCCAGGAAAGGGATCAGATTCGGGGTGACTGGATGCTTTTGTGGAGATTGTCCTGTGGACCGATTCACATGCTGTCAGGTTTCGCAAAGCTCTATTTCGGCCGGGTTGTATTCTATATTAAACCGAAGGAGGATCAGGCTGCAGATAGAGCAAGCATCAACCCCGGGCTCTTAGGTTGTCACGATGCCATGTATGTCATTAAACGCATCTCATGCAGGAGTGGCGCATCGTTCCGGACAAGCGAAGGTTGTAAGGGTCTGTCTGGGGTCTAGTGATGGGACGATCCTCTTTGGCAAGGTACCGTGCTGAAGTATATCTAGGCCCTTGTTGAGCGAGCAGAGGGGTCACGCAACATGCACAGACCCATTCACTGTGACCTGGAAGCAACATAAGGAGTCTGGAGCAGCGAAGGACTGGCCTTCCTTCGAAGTAGCTGGACCACCTGCCCAATGCTCCGTGCAGAGACTTGAAAAGGTGCGGTGGGTAATGCGAAGCACTTACAGTGACAAGGTGGTGTTTTCGGGTCTGCAGGAAGGTGCAGAAGAGGCTTGACTTCGCATTATCTCTGCCTATCAGCCACCTGATCGAATTGGATCCCCAGCGACCCGAAACGCCAGTGATTGCGTCCGCGACAGCAGCGCAGGTGCAGAGGCGAGAATGAAGGGAAAAGTCAGGGCAGTTTAGCTCCAGAATTGACAGCAGCAGGACTAGGACAAGGAGGCTCACGTACCTTTTTGGCACCGTTAGGGCTAGACACGAACCCCCTTGCATCGCATTCCAGTCAAACCGCACAGCAACGACTGACTCGATTTGTCTGCTAGATATGTCCGAAAAGCTAAATCGTTTGCTCGTTGATGGTATTCAAATACTTTCGGGCTGTTGGGAACTGACTCTGGTCGGTCGAGTCAAGCAATCTTTCAGCAGCAAACATGGCAAGGAAATGGATCGATGGACGCTTGATCATAGCGACCATTTTCGTCGACAAGCACAGGAGTGCCGACACCCCTTCAGGAGCCTTGCAGACTACCGTGTCGCAGGTCACCTCCATAATTGAAGTCGATAGGTGGCAAAACGGAGTCGGATGAGGTTTGACACGTTGACGTCTACATAGACTCGACATCCCCCCGGCGTGGCCAAGGGTTTAGTGCGCCAGGAGTCCAGGAGGGCTGCGTCTGACGAACTGCAGGACCAGGGAACCACATGCACATCACCTCAGGAAAACGGTGTCTCCCTTCTTAGGGGACTTGGACCCTTATCGAGCTGGAGAGACGGTACCGGTACAAGAGGATATTCTAGAGATTAGCCTCAGGTGGCGAGGAACATCCAGGCAACAGGAACTAACTCGTACCCAAGACTGGGTAACAGAGAAACCCACCCAGGTGTGAGATCTGATCTCACGCGGCTGTAAACGGCACGACGGAAGGATGCGCTCCTCCAGCAAGGGTTCAACCTTGATGCTGTCGGCTCTTGTTTGAAGGGCTGTCGATGATGGCTTGGGTGTCCCTGATTCGCGGTGACATGCCAGTCTTCGACCAATCCCATGAACGAGCCCGCTCCCAAGAGATCATGGCCAACAGCAGATACAGCGCCGGTGAGCGCTGTTCCTGGTTCCTGGACAGATGGTGGGGTCGAGAAAGCGCCCTTTGCAGCAACAAGCCGCTCGCTTGATTTCCTCCTCTTGAACAAAACATGTTTGATGCAAACTCGCTTCCTGAGGTTCCTGAGGTCCGGGAAAAGGAAGGGCAAGGGAACGTCGGCTACGGCGGTGGTCCGCTGGCTGTGGCGCTGCTCTGGGGCTCTGGGTCCTGTGTCCAAGTGAGTCACTAGGCCAGGAACAGGGATTGAGGCGTTGGGATGACGATGTCGCGGGCTTGCCAGCTCATCGCTTGTGCCCAGCCTCTCCGTATCGCAAACAGAGTCGCGCAATCCCACAACAATCGCACTCTCAGCCAGAAAAATTCGAGACTATGGCCCGCATGTCGCAGCAGAATTGGATGAGCTACTCTTCAAGCGTCCCGTCTCCGAAATCTGGTCCCTGACTGGCGGCAGCAAGCATCACCCGCATTTTCCGCCCAGGTCGTCCTGGATAGTGGAATCTCAACTGACCTGCACCTCATCCTCACAGCAAGTCGGATTCGATGCATCCTATGTTGGACCGCGTTCGCCTTCGATTACGCTGCTGAGCTCATTATCACAAGCTGCAGCTCCGACACCGCCGAGCCCGCCCGGTAACGGTTGTCGCTTGTGTAGATCGAGCGGGAGGTGTTGAACGGTTCATTAGAGTTGGCCGGATCTAGCAATTTCATGATTCGGGCGCCCTCCAACACGACGCATTTCTACACAGCTCGCTTTTCGCCCAAACCCAGCAGGACACCGCCTATGTCTTTAATCGGCGGCTCTAATTCACTCAGCTCATTCGAGACGCGACTGCGCCGCAATTGTGACGCGCGACTTTGCTTCGTTTCGGTTGAAGCCCAACCTCCATGATTTCAAGATTTGACCAGCCACCACCACGACCAGGAGCACCACGCGCACATCTACCACCTCACCACGTCAATGCCTCTACTACTGCTCCTGCACACCCTACCTGGTTCCATTCCTGCTTAGCCTCTTCCCTCCCGGCTCTGCTAGTATCTCCAACACCATCGGCCTTGCGCTCCAGGCGCATCCTACACATTGTCCCAAAATCCCGACCTCGTCCAACAAGCAGCATTCGAGGTGTCTCTCCCCAAACAACCTCGTTTTGACGACCTTTACGAGTACTACGACCCCGAACGAGACCCCGACCCTGTACCCCAACGCCAGCAACTAAGATCAGCTCCTCTTTCCCAGCGACGACCCCAATCCTCCCAATCGAGCGGCGCTCGTTCTCTGCGACGCACTCCGAGGCTACAAGAGAGACGGACGCCGCCGGCGACGAGGTCGCCTCTCCGTGCAAGAAGGTCACACTCCCTCTCTGCTACGCCGCCGGTGCGCTTTGACGAGTCAGGGTCCACCACTCCCAGCGTTTTCCGCCGACTCGTCTCAGGGGACGACTATCGACCTCGGAGGACACTTCACATCTCTCGACACACCCACGACGCTATCCTCTTTGCCTTGGAAGCCATCCGCAGAGGTGATGGTGTCAATGCGCAGCCACTGACCGCCGATTCACTCGAAGAAGAGGCTCGAATGTCAGATTTGACCAGGGGCGCTGTGCCCGGTACCGCTGCTGCATCTGGTCGATCTCAGAATGGCGGAGCAACGCGTGCAGCTGCGGCTGCTGGCACCGGCCCGATTTCTACCGAACCCCCTCGATATCGTACCCCCACCGATGTCATGCGAGAACGAAGAGCAAGGGAAGCTCGCAAGGCAGAGGAGGCGGCGGCCAGATTGCGTCAAGAGGATGAAGCAAGAAGATTGCAAGAGCAGCAAGTTGTTGGCGTTGGGGTTGATAGCGCACGAAGACCACCCGCCCGAGTACCAGGTCAACCCGCCCAAACCTACAACATAGGCGGCCCTCAGACTGCCACTCCATCAGCTCGAAGACAGGAAAACATGCCACCGACGCAAGCCGCCACCTCGAGGACTCCTGGCCGGGCCGCCCAAGCGGTACCTACAGACCCCAGACTTTCTGCAACAACTGAGCGCAATCGGACTGAAGCGTACGAGCAACTCAACATTCCTGCGCCGGCCAAACCAGCCGAACCGAGAGCCACACAGCAACCGCAACCACTACCAAGAGCTCAACCCGCTCCTCAACCGGCTCAGCAACCCGCAGCCCAGGCTACCGGAGCAGCAGGCCGAAGTCGTTTCCCGAACGCCTTTGAACGGTGGGAAGACCTCTCCGCTCATTGGGAGGGCATTGTCTCATCTTTTATTCATCGGATGGAGGAGAATGCCAACGAGCTAGCCGGAAAGCCCGTTGACCGACAGATGGCTCGCCAGATCGACGACTTGTCGCGAGCGGGTGCCAATCTTTTCCATGCTGTCGTGGAGCTGCAACGGCTTCGAGCCTCTTCAGAGCGCAAGTTCCAGCGGTGGTTTTTCGAGACGCGGCACGAACAGGAACAAGCCCAAGAGCGACAGGCGCAGCTTGAAAATCAGCTCCGGGCGGAGAGAGAAGCTCGGACTGTGAGCTCCACTTCCATAGAACAGGTTCGAGCCGAAAAGACAAAAGCCGAAGAGCTAGTTCGAGAGATGCGGCGGGAATTGCAGATCAGCAAAGAAGAAGCCAGACGTGCCTGGGAAGAGTTGGGCCGGCGAGAGCAAGAGGAGCGTGAAAGAACCATTGCCTTGCGAAGCGGCGAGCCTACCCTTATCGGCGGTGTGCAGGTTGTCCCGATGCAAGGTCTTCCCAGTCGGCAGGCAACCCTTCAGCGGCCACAAACCAGAGATGGGCCGACCGGTGGCGCAGGACCGACGACTATGTCCGGTCAGCAGCCATCGCAACGACCTGGTTCCCGTCAGACGACAACAACATCTCTCGACTCCCCGGGGGAAGAAGGTCGGCAATTCACATATCGTCCTGAAACGGGCACCTCTCCGACCGTGACCGACCCTTTCACGGAATCGTCCCGGCAGCAAAGTCAGCTTCGTCGTGAACCTGATACTCAATTCTACGGTACCCCTCCACGTCCTACGCAGCCTGCCACGAGTGGTGCTGCAATGGCTGCCGCTCGAGCAGCCGCAACAAGCGGAGTGTCTCCCGGCCGGGTTGGTGAACAGCCGCGATACTATCAGCCCCCGACGAGTACGACGGATGCTCAAATGTCTGGCGCTTTACCTACACCGGCTCGCCAAGGCACTGGAGGTACAGACACGTCGTACTTCGCGTCCAACGCTTCCGTAGCGCCGTCAGAAGAAGAGTACCACATCAACCCAGACGGCAGCTACACGCGCGATGCACAAGGCCGACGCATTCCATATCGCCAGCCGCTTGGACGCGGCCCTTCAGTGCTAGCAGAGCAGGAACAGGAGGAAGGCGAGATCTCCGAAGAAATGTCCGAAGAGGACGACGATCATGCTGCCGATGCTGAACGCGAGAGGATGTACGCTGCCCAATACCGCCAATCCCAGGGCCAACAAGGCCTCCCTCCTACAACGGATGGGAATATCCCTCGAACAACCTCGGGTGCACTACCGCCCATTCCTCAAGGCGCCGTCTACGAGGCAGAAGAATACGAGCGTGATCCTGCGATTCCCACCCCACCCGCAGTAACCCAAGCCATGGCAAGGTGGGAAACGTTGCAAGGTCGCACGCACGGGCATCCCACTCGGTTGAGCGATATCATTGAAGAACAAACTGCGCGGACGAGTCCGTCGAGGACAAGCTACGTCTCTGGGAGCGGTGTCTTACCCGGAGAGCCGGGAACTGGGCAAGCGCCATCAAATGGACACACTTCACGGCGATGAGAATACGCCTGTCGACCTTTAGAGGATCGACGACGCCAAGGAGCCGAGCTCCGATTCCCGATGCCCAATATCTCTATAAACAGCAAACTCAAACCCTTGTCTTCAGTCGGCGGCACATGTCTATCATCACATCTCTTCATCCAGAAAACAAATCTTTCCATTTCGGGTCCCCCAACACAAGTGCCATAGACAGACATATCAGTCAGTACCTAATAAAACCGGCGGTGATCCTTCTCGAACTTCGATTCATACTGTGTACAACACTCAGACACCTTTCGGCTAATGAATGCACATACAACACGGGCACTGGAACCGGGAATGGGAAGGCCTGGCAGAAACGAAGAGTCTTGTGAGAAAGTGGGAGACTCGGAGGAAAACCCGCGTATCAGGAAGTCAGGAGTGAGAAGTCGATTGACGGAACAATTCTACTTGAGTAATTCGAGGGTGTCTTACCCTCTGTTCATAGCAAGCGAGGGCGCAAATGGTTCAAGCAGAAGTTCTTGGTGTCTCACATAGTCTGAATGCTAGGAGGTTTTGTTTTGGCGTCAATCCAAGAGAACCCACTGACCGTCTGCGTTCGTCGCAGCTGGAATTGCCTTGTCGTTGTTGTCTCATTAGCTCACTTGACTAATCCAAGACGGTGTCCTTGCAAAAGGAGCTCATAGTGATACACGAGTCGCTCAATAGGTTTCCTGCCGTTGTTACCGTGTCCTCTCTCCCTTCATGTTGACACACCCAACAGGGTCCGTCATTCATACATGCCATTGTCTCTCCAAGTCGACATCTGTTCCTAATGATCCATTGGTCTGTTTTGTTGCCATTTGTTTTTCTGTACAATACTGTCGTCTCCCAGTCATCTTCTCCATGATAATTGACCACATTGTTGTTCTTTCATGACGATGGGGTCCAAGCGTCGGGATTCGACTCAATGTAGGGCTGGGTAATACACCAACAAGTCTGCTGGAACGGATTGAACAGCGCCGGTGTGGGATCGCCTCCGTTATTGAAGCAGGTCATAGCTGCACAAGCTTCAGCAGTCATTTTTGCGTTCATCAGATCAGGTTGAATGAAGTCTCGTGCAATGAGGTTCGGAATTGCGTCAGGACGTCGTGTCACGAATGCCTCATCTGCGCCATTGAACAAGCAGGCGCATGTGCCGTCGGTGCTCTTGACCATCCTCATGTGGTAGAAGGGACACGCATAATTGCAGTTGACGCGCCAGATCTGTCGCTTCACTGGTCGGACATATTCGACGCTGTCGGTCACACTGCGTCTCATGGCTCCCGGAGACAAAGCCGTGAGTGTCAAAGCCGTACTTTGAGTGGTGTTCATCTTGTCGATGTCAACGACCAGGTTGTTGCCCACCACCGAGTAGATACTGCCGTCGCCGAGCTTCTGAATCCAGTAGGTGATGATGTGTGGCTGATACATGTTGACCGCGATGCATTCACAATCAGCAACCACGGTCTGGGGCTGTCCTTGACCTTGATTCATGACCATTGGCACCAAGCCAAGATTTGGCTGAGGGTTCACCAGTCCGATGGCGCCACAGGGCAGAGATGTGCTGGCGTTGACCACGAGGGTGTAAGCCACTGGGCCGTCAAGCTGCATGTAGACCCGGATCACGCCATCATGAAAGTAGGGAACCATGGAGCTAACCATTGCCGTGTTCTGCGGCTGAGCGGACAGCGCCTGCTGGATGAGTTCTGGGGTGATGTCTTGCTTGGGTGGGGGAATGAATGTCGGAACTGGATCTGGCGGTGTCTGGCGGCGCTGGAAACCATAAATAGCTTGCTGGTCGGCTTCGATGAGTGCGGTGTAGACTTCATCCTCTTTCTTGTGCCAATCGTCCATCGTGCCGCAGTAGCAGGAGTTCGAGAGTACTGAGTAGAAGGGTTCTTGGTCGTCTTCGCATTGAATCTCTCCACATGGTGTGGTTAACTTGGCCTGATTAGTACCGCGGGGAACCAGACGTGCGGTGGCTTACATGAGGATCTGGGCAGGAGCAGGTGAACGAAGAGAGGTCAAATTTCGCGACCCCGGTGAGACAGCTCTTAGACAAGCACAACTGGTCAAGGACGGTGAAGAACTGGTCCTGCATGATATGGAGCGCTTTGTTCATTCCCGTTGGTGCAGCAGCTGATTTGCCTGTAAGCCATATTGCGAGGAGAAGCGGCACTTTGAACGGCATCTTTGCTGAACGCTTGCGCTGTCTGGAGGTTCAGGAAAGTAGAAGTGCAGTAAGAATGAATGACAATAGGAAGTTTAAGTGATATTCAACGATAGAGGGCTCCGCGTTAAAGGAATTGAAGATCAGGAGATAAATTACGAAGGTGAAGTTCTCGAAGAGATACTGCCACACCCCGTATGGCAGCTGCCTCAAAGTGTACCTACCTGATCCCACATGTTGCCGTATTAAAATGTGCAGCAGCGAGGCCGAGATTGCGTGATTTGTTAACACACCTCACCTCCCTTGCGATTAATATGCCTTAAGGCTTGGAGACAAGCTGCAGCATGAGAGGAGAGCTTCGCAACAAGAAGCATGCTGCCTGTATGTCCATCTAGAGAACAGCGTCGAGCTTCGAGAAAGGATGCTACGGGGAGGCAGCGCTAAGGTGGAAGGCTGCGCTAGACTATGAACGGTTTAGAGCGAGGCTCGAGGCTCGGCGCCTCCTCCGGGCTGTGATGCTCATCTTGCCCGACGCAATCGCACAACGAAGCAGGCTCTGATGATGAGCTGTCCACGCTATTCAGTGATCTTCGCTGGGATCCAAATGAAGACCTGGGCCAATCCAAGTTTTACCATCTCACTAGCCTGTCGTTGATGATGTGTTTCACTCTGGTTGCTCGATGTTTCTGCTGGGAGGCTGGGGATCCTTGTAGCCCCAACCACCGCGTCTTCACCTCCACCACGAGCACAACCATCGCCATCCCAGCCTCACCTGCAACTCGTCCTTCTTAATTCTCCGCCGGCTACTTGAAGCTTGTGCCCATGTTCTTGACGACCTCCATCAACGTGCGTCAATTTGCATTCCGTTCCTTCCTGCTTTTTGTCCATGCTGCATATCTGGAGTAATGAACCTAGTTACGGAGAACAACGCTCACATTCACACAGTCAAGCAAGCCACGCCTCAATATACGAAGTCCGATTCTCTGAAGTCATCCTCTGCCACCAACGAGTACTTTTCTGACTATGCTTCCGACGCCGCCAGTCAACAATCCCGCAGTGGCAAAGGCTACGAGACACCTCCCTCGAGAATCTCTACTCCACTTGTACAGCAGAACCCCGTCGACTCCGAGATGACGCTCCCTGCCCGACCTGGCGTCGCACCACCGGCACCGCTCAATATCAGACGCAGTCAAAATGGAGCACCTCAAAACCTCGGCACGCTCTCAAGCTTCGACGAGATGAGCCCCCCAACCCCGGGCGTGGACGATACCCCGTACATCAGGTTCGCCATTGAGCAGCTGACAAGAGACGAGGATGTCGTGGGTAGAGGGAGAGACAGTGCTTATCCTATTGAGCCTCAACCGGTATCAGCAGCCCTTCCTCCGTTTGCGGCCGAAGACAGCCCCCAAACACCAACATCATCTCCATCTCTACCATCTCCACCCCCGCAGTCCGCCTCTCCACGACCGCCGTCGCAGATAATACGGAAGCCTGTTCCTCAAGAGGTCATGATTCCTGTTGATTTGTCGAAAGACCTTCGGATGCGACTCGGCTTTGTACCACTACCATTACGACTGCCTATTCTTGCACTATACCTACTGTTATGCCTTTTAATGGTTGCCGCCCTAATATTCGGACTCATATTCGCCGGCACGAATCACGCACTCTTCGACTACGATGGAAATGCAACACCGCGATATTTTGTATTTCAATACCTACCTCAACTGATTGGCATCCTCCTGATTCTATGGCTATTTGTGATCGAAGCGGCTGTGTACAGATCTCTGCCATACTACAACATGGGTCCCGGTCGTCGCAATCCCTGGGTCCTGCAAGACATGCGCATCCTACCTGCCAACTACGTCTTGCCCGATGTCACATTCTTCCGAAATCGAGAACCTTGGCTGGGAATCGCCTTCTTGGTCTTTTGGATCACGAACTTTACGGTCCCTCTGTTGGCGTGTCTGTATCAGACCCAATGGATTACAGACGACGGGCCAGCTCGTTTCCGCTGGACATCTGTTCGGGGTGTCGGCTGGACGTTAGTGGCATTGTATATCCTGCTCTGCCTTGCGCTGCTGTATTGCGCTTTTCGCCTCCGACGGAGCAACTCAAACCTGCTTTGGGACCCAACTTCATTGGCAGACCTCATCTGCTTGTTCCGGCGGTCCAACGTGGGTTCAGATTTCGAGCAAACCGAAATATCGCCAGAGCCAAACACGCAGATCCCGCCAAGAAACCTCCGTCTGGGGTTCTTTACCACTTCAGAAAGACCAGAGGTGTTTCATGGTGTTGGAGAGGAATACGCACCTATTAAACGATTGTCATTCCCACCTCAGAAACCAAGGGAGATACCCCAAGCGACCGAGTCCGGCGATCTTGAAGCTCAGCGCCTGTCCTATGGCTCGGCATTTGCTCGCAACATACACTCGCCTTTCGTCCGATACCGATGGGTCCCGTGGTTTCTGCGCGACTCGACCGTTCTAGCCTGGATTATTGCGGCTCTCCTGCTGGTCATTGCGTTCCTGATTGTGAGCTTTGTCAACCGAGCAGTCCAAGACGGCTTTGATCCTCAACTCCCATCCCTGACCGATTCAAGTGGCTTCTCGCCAGCAAACTTCCTCTACAGCTTCATCCCAGCGCTCCTCGGAATGTTCCTCTTCCTCGCTTGGCAGCCCATCGACATGTACTATCGCGCAGTTCAGCCATTCCGCAATCTGTCCCAACCAGCCGGAGCCACTGCACGCCATTCGTTGTTGCTCTCCTATCCGGCTTATGGACATGTTCGTGTCGTGACTCGGGCTTTGATCAACAGGGATTACAAGGTAGCATATGTCACCTTCGTATCAATCCTCGCACTGTCTATACCAGTTTTGGCTGGCGGAGTATTCACGGCTGTATTCTTCTCCTCGGAGAACAGGGTCAGGATTGTCGCCAGTATGCCTGGGTACTATGCTCTTTGTGTCTTGGTCACCATCTACGCGCTCTCATACCTCATCATTTGGCCGACGAGAAAACGCTACCTGCCCCACAACATAAACACCGTTGCAGGTCTACTGAGTTGGCTGTACGCAAGTCCTTTGCTTGGCGACGTGGCTTTGCAGAACATCGAGACCAAGGCAGATTTAGTCGACAGGCTTACTGGCCCGACTGCTACTACACCTGCGTTGACTGGTGATGGTGTCGCAGACGAGAAAGGTCGTCGCTCTCGAAGAGCAGTTCGCCGTCTCGAAGCGGATGCTGGCATGAGATATGCCTTTGGCATCTTCGTGGGACGAGACGGAAAAGAACACCTTGGTATCGATCGGCTGCAAAGGCCTGGCAGCCGGGAGATGCTTGTTGTGCCGACTTCACAATAACAGAAAAGATTCGCCAATAGACCTGCGTCACGAGCCTACAGCCTTCCAGCTGAGCACAACGATGGAGATGATTCCCGAGTTTGACGATACCCCCTTCTTGCACTATTGCGACGTTTAATGTGGAACATATACGCCCATGGCTTCATGTGATGGTTGATGGATAATGGAAAAGTGATCTTGCTTTTCAGCAAGACGGAAATGGCACTTCATGTGGCTAATGGAGATGGAATGCAGCTCTCATGGACATACAAAAGAATATGAACGAAGACACGCCGGTTCACGCCATGCAATGTACAGATATACCTGAGATACCCAATACTGATAATATCTGCAATGCTCTCTTTACTCTAGCTCTACTGGCTCCTCTCTCCATCACTATTCTCTCGTTCAGTTGTAGGAGGTTCGGGGGATTAATTTCACTATCTGCCCGTTCGTAGCGTGACTAGCTGACGCTCAATTAAGGAAACCGGCGGCACTTTTATGTGCCCATTTGTGGATGTTCCTTGGCACGATCACCTGCACCCCCCCCACTTTCGCTTCGATCAATCTGAGCCTCACTTTCGCATTTGATGATCATCACATTCAACTGAGTCCAGCAGAGCTCGGTGTCTCATTCGACATTGTCGATGCCTTACCATGGTTCTCTCCAACCATTCACATACCGACCGTAATATGTGCGCTCCTGTCTTAGCCTGCTGCCATCCTTTGCCATCGTTGTCGATCCCGCTCAAAATCAGAGCTTCGGACTCTCTCGCTCTGTCCACCATCGTTCAAAAGCGAATTCTGCATCGCTCCATGCGTCAAACCCCAGCAAGTCTTGCTGGTAGCCGCTATCTACCCATTTCCACTTCGCTTGCCCATGGAACCAGTCGAGTTTTGCGAGTGCAGCGTCTCTCTCTTGCTGCTCCTTTCCATCGTGGAGATGGAAGAACTTCCTATTGGCAACAGCTCCCAAGACGTTGACCGTTGTCCTAGACTTTCTCAACCTCTCATACAAAGCTAGCACTTCGGTTATGCGATCCTGTGAAGTGGCGACCCTTGCCAAGGACGATTTTCGCACGACCTGTCCCAGAAGATACCCTAGCACCGCGCCGTCTTCGACTGCCATGGCTGCCCCTTGCGCTTGGTATGGAAGCGTCGGGTGGCAGGAGTCGCCCAGCAACACAACGTGATCCTGCTCGGGACGTCAGTTCGAGCTGGAGTACATCAACGTAACCTACTCTTGTCCACCTCTCCAGCTCTTGATGGTGACAAAGCTTCCACTTCAATACCGATGAGATGCACGAGATTAGTTTGACCAAGCTGAACTCGGTCAGCATCAGACCTTAATGATCGATGCTGGTAACTCACATCTCATCCCAACCCTCAAATGTCAATCTCATCTCATTGAGATCCCCTTTCACTGCCCTTGCACCTACAGGTAGATTGTCTGGACGTATCAGCACGAGATTAAACTCTGTACCACCGCGCAGAGGGTAAAAGACGCAATGCTTGTCCGGACCCATCCAGATGGTCACCTTTTTGCCGGCACACAGGTCATTCACCCGGTGGTCGTTCAGCTCGAGTAATTGTTTGCGGGAGAAGGTCGCCCGGTATGCAAGATCGCCAGTTTCGACAGGTGGCGATGAACGACCTAAAATGGCATCTCGCGTAGACGACCACAGTCCTGAACAATGTCAATGACCAGCAGTGAACACAAGGATGCCAGAAACCGGCCTACCATCGGCACCCACGATGACGTCCCCTTTAAAGACCTGGCCATCAGACAATATTACCTCCGTTCGATCAAAATCCAGCTTCACGACATCAGAATTCAACCTGATCTCAATCCCCAGCCGCTTCGCCTCCTCTAACAGGATTGCATGGTAGTCCTGGCGATGGATAACCCTGTAGGCTGTCAATCATATGCTTGGGGCAGCCCTTGGGGTCGCGGCCTACATCCACGCCTCCCCCATCTGCTTGATGAACTGCTCGCCAACAGGCCTTGACGCCAAAAGCGCGCCATCCTGATACCGTCTCATATCATGCCACTCTAGCTGGGTTGCTGGTTTTTCGAAAAGATGGAGAATCCCGTAGCGCCGCAGAATCTTGCACGCATTTGGCGGTATTTGTATACCAGCTCCAACCTGTTCAGTCAATCAGTAGGTCTCCCATCGATGTGACAAATCCTTCCTACTGCACTAATAGCTGGAGCCTTCTCCACGATCAGGACGTCTAGTCCTTGACTCCGACATGCTATAGCACATGACAGGCCCCCGAGGCCGGCTCCAACAATTATGACTTTGAAATGAGAAGTACTGCTCATTTTGAGAGAAGGTCCAGAGCATGGAATTTCCTTGCCATCCTGACCTCGGCCAGCATTTTATCTGGAGAACTGGACAGTGACCAGACCCTGAGACGGCCATTTGTCTGTGGGCAGGGACAACACGTCGCACCGAGAAGCCGCCCCTCCTTGGACCAGTAGCCAGTTCGGCCACAACGGTGGAAGAATCTTCATCTACCGAAAGTGCCAAGTCACGGCATTTAGGTATCCCCAGTTACGCCGGGGTCATCAGCTGGTTTGGCCGTCTCGGCAAACTCTACGGTGGACCGTCTGAGCATCTGGTCGAATGTCCACTCAGCAGCTGTCGGCGCCGAGACGCCGCAAGGTGTCCTTCGCGAGTGCAAGTGTGAATTTCACAATCATCTTGACCCATCGGGAACGCGTGGCTCTGGTGACCATGGGATCCCGGGATGGGTACGAGGCTGAGATGAGCTCGTATTGCAAGACATGCAGTATCCCAGTGCCATCAAACTTTTGTTATCATTCTTCTCGAGCTGTCTCTGCGATTATGCTATCAATCTGCTCAGAAACCGAACCGTCTCCTCTTCCGAGGCCAAAACCGAACCTTTTCAGCACGAAGGTTAGACGATCGCTGATCCATGGAGTGTTCCCCAAGATTCAGGGCCAAGCGGAATGGTCTTCGAAAGTCAATCCGATGGGTGCGTAGCTGATGTGCATTCACGGCTTTCTTCACGGCTCCGCGTGTGCCAACTAGTTAGACGCCACACCTCGTTGTTTGATTGCTGCTTTTAGCTAAAGTACATAGTTGAGATGCGTTTACGAACTCTGTCTGTTAAACCATCATTTCACTTTGAAATGGCCATTTTTGGGATTCATGCCTTCTTTGGGGGCAAGTCCATGTTGATGGTTATGGTCTTCGCTTGGAGGTAACCTCTCAGCCCTTCATAACCGCTCTCTCGGCCATGGCCAGACTGCTTGTAGCCTCCAAAAGGCGTCTGCGGCGATACCTTGTATGCCTGATTGACCCCCACGTTTCCAGCTTCAATCTTCGATGCGACGCGTAAAGCTCGAGCGATATCCGCGGTAAAGACCGACGCTGCAGAGGTTAGCAGGTGGGAAGATTGCTGAGGGAGCCTTCACTTACATCCCAGACCATAGCTCGTGTCATTTGCCAACGCTATCACCTCTTCCTCCGTCTTGAAAGTCCTGACGGTTATCACAGGTCCGAAAATCTCATCCGTGTAAACGCGGCTCTTGATGTCAGGATTGAGAAGCACGGTAGGTTGCACGAACGTCCCCTTCGCACCCATCCTATCCCCGCCAGCCAAGACTTGGATGCCCTCAGCCTTCCCATCGTTCAGGAAACTCATAACGCGATCGAATTGCTTCTTATCAGCCAAGGGGCCGAATGCGGTCTCTGCCAATGAGGGGTCGCCCATCTTCTTCGCTGCGTCTTCGAAAGCCTTCTTGATGCCTTCGATGAACTTGGGAGCTATGCCCTCTTGGACGAAGACCCTGGAGGAGGCGAAGCACACCTGGCCGGAGTTCCGCAGGAAGCCGGTGGAGTTGTGCACAAGCGCGTTCTCTAAGTCGGCATCGTCGAAAATAAGAGCAGGGGATTTGCCTCCCAGTTCGAGCGAGACATGCTTCATATTGCTCTTAGCCGCGGCTATGGTCACAGCGCGGCCACCAGCAGCTGATCCCGTAAAGGCAATCTTGGAGATCTGCATGTGAGATGCAAGCATCGCACCAACAGGCGCGGCGCCAACAACCACGTTAATCACACCAGGCGGGAATCCGGCCTCATTGATCAGTTCTCCATACAGGCAAGCACCCAACGGTGACTTCTCGCTCGGCTTGAAGACGAAGGTGTTCCCTGCCGCAAGGGCGGCAGCCATCTTCCAAGCTGCTAATGCGTGGGTGCCATTCCATGCAGCAATACCGGCGCAGACTCCGAGTGGCTCGTACGCGACAATCTTGTACGAACCGTCTCCTTCAGGTGGGTAGCTTTCACCTGCAATTTTACCCGCAAAGCCGGCGTAATACCGCCACGTTGCAGTTGGGCCATGGACAAACCCCTTGGCTAGTGTGATAGGTTGGCCCATACAGAGAGTCTCCAGCTTCGCGATGCGCTCAGCATTTGCATCGAGAAGGTCCGCAAACTTGTTCATGATGCTCGCTCGCTTCGCGCCTGGCGTCGACGACCATCCTGGAAATGCGGCCTTGGCAGCAGCAACGGCTCGATCAACATCTGCCTCTGAGGCCACTTGCACTTTGTCTGTGACAAGAGTGTCATCGTTCGGGTTGTAGATTGACAGCGTCTCCCCCGAAGACGATTTGACGTACTAGCCAAGTCACCAGAGATGTTCACTAACGGAGGGGGGTTGGATGTCCTACCTCGCCATTGATAAAGAGGTTGGTCTGGTATGCCATACTTTTTTCCTGACTTCTGAGAGTAGGACAGGCCTCGGGAAACCACTTACGAGGTGGAATGGAATCGCGCTCCTTATAATGCTCGTGGCGGAGAGGGCAACTACTTTTCTTGACCCGGCCTTGGACGCGAAAGCAACACTTGGTTTATGGCTCTTTCCGTCGATTCCGAACAGAGGCGGAATCAAGAAAATGGTGAGATTTCTGTCGGTGGACCAGCTCACGGACCTATTCCATCCAGCTCTCACTCTCCTTCCGATGACTGCTGTCAGCATACAGCACACTCATATGAAGGCCACGAAGGGCTTACGAACCCCGCACACAATGTCCATTCTCGGACAACCGAGGCTGCCCCGCTCGTGGCGGATCTCGCTGCTCCATCTCATGACGTCATAAAGATAAGATAAGATCTCGCACCACCTGCCCCCTCCGGCTTCGCGTCGCGCTACGGCCCATCATCCAGTCATTAATCGCAGCCCTGCACGTGTCTTGACCAGCAGAAGGCCACCAATGACATTGACTTCTAAAATTCCCCGAAACTCGCACGTTCGAAGCGACGGCAACCTTCTGCGTTGTCGAGCATGTCCCATGGACTCACTAGGTAACCCTTCTCCCGGAGCTACGATGCAGTCGTAAACAGCAACCTCCTCCCAGCAACGTGCGTTGCTGGTAGGAGGTTGAGCTCTGCGACGATGTAACCTTTATCATGCAGAGCGCGCACCCTCCTCCCATCTTTTCAGGGCTGGTCACCTACTTGTTGACCTCGTTCGATGCCCTTACTTCTCAGCTCTACCAGAACACAATGGTCCAACGACTGCGCGATGTACTCCTGATGAGCTCATTAACCTACCAGGTTGTGGCCCAGTCTAATTGCTCTCAATCCTCCCCACCGGTGAATCTGGCATGGCATCCACCCAACGACACGGATATCAACAATCTTGAATATGTCGTGAATGGCACTGGGATCGATGGCTTCGTTTTCAACTCGTCAACCACGCCCGCGTCAAGATCATACAGCACTTATAATTGGTGCAATATGCCACACGTCAGGGCCAAAGAGTACCCTCCTGTTTCTCCGGAATATACCCTCGAATATGTCGAGATTGTATGTGGTGACCCCTTCTTCACGAGCCCTCCAACTGACATTTCCCAGATCCACCGGCATCACAAGCGAACACCATACGCGTCCAACGCCTTTCCGCGCGAGTCTTACGCCTGGGACTGTGACGATGAAGCGCTGTTCTACTATGGCGTCCCGCGACCTGATGGATCCTCGGCTCAGGTGAACTGGCAAGTCTTCACTTCCCCTTCCAACCCTTTGGCACCGGAAGGCTTCAACGGGTCGTGCAAATTCCCGCAAATTACTGGCTCAGGACTGAACGACTCCCGACAACACGGCCGAGATATCTTTGGTGTTTACCACGACTTACTCAACTTCCTCCCGTCCTCGTACAACTCCTCGGCGGTCAAGTACCGTGTGACCAATAATGTCATCACCTCGCAGGTTGCAGGCCAAATCGTGGAGGGACAATATTCTGGACTTCGCGACCGGCCGTTGTCCGTGCTCATTCAGCCCGACAGCATTGATAGTCTTGAGCCGGCGTACTCATGCTCCGCAGCGAGCGACCTCTACTCGTCGTACGGAGTGGGCAGTGACACTGCAAACTGGACATTGCACCTCAACGACTCGGTCTCTCTGTTCGCCAAACTTGATTCTGTGAGTGGGGTGAACTCGAGTGATTCAGGATGGCACAATTGGTTCGATCATTACTTCGACAATCTATCCGCACGCCTCTGTCACCAGAAGCCACTTCCGTGCCAGATTGGCAATTCATCCAACTGTATCACTCAAGCGGACGCCGAAGCTGTGTTCCGGAGAGGTCAGTATGAATACTCCTTCATCTACCGAGACAGTCCCTCGTCGCTGCCGGCGTCCACGGCGAGCTTCGGGATCTACATGGCAGAGCTGGCGCAGAACCTCCGCGATGCGATGAATTCCACCTCTCCGGTAATCTACCGACATAATGTTGTGAGTTCTCCCACTCTGCGCGTGGCTGCAGTGTCTCTCGCGTTGTTAATTGTGCCTGTACCCCTTAGTACTGCTTAAGGCTAACACAGACTCGCAGGCGCACGACGGTTCCGTGTCTCGCCTTCTTAGCATCCTGCAGGTGGATGTAATGGTATGGCCTGGTATGGGCTCGGAGGTCGTCTTTGAATTGTACTCCCGTCAAGGCTGCTACTATGTTCGGGTACTGTGGGGTGGACAAGTGCTGAGGAGTTCAAACCCAAGCCTCGGCCTGATAGACTTGATTCCTGTGCAGACTTTCTTGGCCTACATTGATGGACTGGTCGGGGTAAACGCCAGCATGATTCCGAGTTTGTGCGGTCACTAGCTTCCGAGCTGGGCGAGTTGAGATGAGAGTATGAGCTCGCCATGACGCGTATGGAATCGCAGAAGTTGAAAATCCTGACATAGATTGGATCCGCTGCGAAGATTGTTCTCAATGTGCCACGGGCGGCTTTTAGTCTAAACAAATCCGACTCCCATCACAGAGTTTTCACTATCTTCAGATGGCAATCCGTGCAATATCAACAGCAACTCCAACCGCCGGTAATGACCAATGCACCATTGCATGAACAAATCTCCCGAGGACCACAGAGTAAGGTGGAAGGAACAGCATAGCAGGTTCTCCCGCCCAACCCAACCACACAGGCCACACCACAGCAGACCCTTTAGTAAGCCATCTGAGGCTGCCCATATCCGCCGGCCGCCTGCTGTGGATAGTGTTCTTCCTCGTCGTCGTAGCCTCCGTGTTGTGGGTCTTCCTCGTACTCTTCCTCACCCTCTCCCATATCTTCACCCTGGCCGGCGTAGCCGCCCATCATACCGCCGGCGCTGGCTGCCATATGAGAGTCGTCCGGCTGATGCATCATACCGCCGGCACTGGCTGCCATATGAGAGTCGTCCGGCTGATGCATCATACCGCCGCCGCCGGAACGGGCGTAGGCGCTGCCGCCGCCGTAGCTGGCCGCGGCGTGTGCGTAGGAGGGATCTTCTTCTTCTTCGTCGCCGCCTTGCATGCCGTGGCTAGGATATTGCTCGTGCTGGTACCCGCCCTCCTCCTCATACATCTCGTTGTCATCATATTGCTGCGGGTGTTGCTGCATATGATGTTGCATGCCGTCGTCATAACCACCGTAGTGTCCTCCTCCACCCATGTGATGACCGTGGTGGCCGCCACCGCCGCCGCCCAGCGGGCTTCCGAAGTTGAACTGGAAGGTCTGGCTGGGGTTGAAGGCTTGGTGGGGGTCAAAGCTGTTGGTCGGGTTGAAGTTCTGGGTGGACGTGATGGGGATGGAGTTGTCGACATCTCCGCCTTGGGCGTCAGCCTCTCCACCTTGGGCGTTGCCTCCGTCGGCGCTGATGCCACTGACAGAGTTCCCTGATGCGTTGCCGCCGCCACCGCCCTGGACCGATCCTATAGAGTTACCGTTGCTGGATGATGTGCCTCCTCCGTTCTGAGAACAACGAACAAGTCAGCAAACAGGTGAAGAACCACAGTGCTCAAGAAGGTCTACGACCCGTGTGAGACGCTGGAGTACATACCGTATTGGTGTTGTCGCCTCCTTGCTGGCTGGTGCTTTGGTCACCACCCTTCAAATTTTGGTCGCCGCCCTTCAAATTTTGGTCACCCTGTGTCGCGGTTAGCAAGGAGTCCCCAGAGGGAGAGAGACCGAGATGCACGGCTTTGGGTAGTTGTGATCTGGCTCAGAGAGACGAACTGTCTTGTTCTCGTTCGAGTTGGATGAATCCGCGCTGGAATCGGAAGTAGAGTTTGCAGAAGCATCGGCTGAAGCAGACGAGTCGCCGCCGCCGCCTAGGCCAAGGAGGTCACCAGCAAGGCCGAGCCACGCCATTCTATGTGGTGGATAGATAAAAGGTGGATAAGCTTCGAAGGTGGTTGTATTGCAAAGTGGTGAAGAAACTGAAGTTGGAGGGGCTGTTGCTGTTTTTGCTGTTGCTGTTGTTGCTGTTGCTGTTGCTGTGAGTGATGATGGTACGCGGGACGCTTGCTGCCCTTATATCCCAGAGGTTTGCTTGGAGGGCTTTCTAAAAATCGAAGGTACCCGCAAGGGCTGACTGGGTCTCGATAGTGGAAATCGAAAGCCCCCAAGCCTCACCCTCGCCGAGAGAGTGACCAGAAAGGGTACACCCAATTTTAGATGTCACCATACCATAGTAATCTCGGGTGTTATTCTGTGGGTGAGAAGCCGCACCGCCTCCCACGAACACAGGCGCTCAGCCCAGACACCATCTGGCCCGATCGATAGTATTGGGAGGTTGAGTGACTGCGACCGGCTTTAGTCGCCAGTAAGTCATGCCTGGCGTGGCCCACTTTTCTACATGAACCCCCCAGTAGGAGTAATGGCTCCTGTCTCGGCACGCGGGTGGATCCCAACCTCCCCCCCACCCACTCCCTTCTTCGGGCCGGTTAATGATGACAGCTTAGAAAGGGCCATGTTACCAACTATTTTGAGCTAGGGCTTAATCGATGACTCGGTCGGCTTCTATCCTTGTCTGGCCCGTCCAGAGCTTACACGTGTGTACGAGGTACGCTCCAGTGCCAGTGCCAGTGCCAGTCTCCATCTCGACTGCGGCGCCTCCGCAGTGGCACGGAGCTTCGACGACTGAGCCTCGTCTAGGTCGGCCAACCTTGGCGCTTTGGGGTTCCGCCACCTGAGGCAGGACGTTGTTTTTCATCTGCAAGGTATCCTTAGGGCTGCATGGCCAGACTTCAAACACCCCCAACACTCCAATCCCCGTCACCGTCGAAACCAAAGAAATTGAACAGCGACGACGTCGACACCCAATGAATTGAAGTCGAAGAACTGAGAAATGCCAGACGAGCACTGGCGTGCTGAAATCCACGAAACCGCTTTGCTGTTGGCGGCCGTTGCTAGCGGCGACAGATCCCGGGTGGTCAAGCAATTGACAGACTACCTCTTGGCCAAGAACGACGGGAATCAGGATGCCGATGGTGAGGCGCCCGAGGAGGAACAAGAGCACTATGAGGAAGAACACGAGTACGACGAAAACTACGCCGAGGATGGAGGGCAGTATGGGTATGACAACGGCGACTATCAGCACGACGGCGGCTACAACAACGAGTATGAAGCCGACGACTACGCTGCTGCTGATGACGGCTATCAAGGCGAGGCTTATATGTCTGGCGCGTACAATGAAGCTGATGAGGGCGATGATGCGTACAACAAAGAAGCCTACGGCGAGGACTACGGCTACGAGAACAACTACAACTCAACGGGATATGCGAGGCATGATCCGTCGGGCGCGGGAGCGTACAAGAATGGAGGCAATGCGGGGATCGGCAATGAATACGACGAGAACTCCTACTATCAGGATCAACAATACGATCCAGCATACTATGAGCAGGATGTCAATGCTTATGATGCACAAAATGATCACGAGTGGAATGGAGAAGGCGGTCAGTACCCAGGCCAAGACGGTGCTGCAATCTCTTATGGCGGAGGTGAGTGGTCTCAAGAGGCGGATTACGGACTACGCTCAGATGACCGAATACAGGCCATCGATGAAGTCGATAACTACGGAGCCGAGCAATGGGATCCGGACGACATGGACCCGTACCTGCACGAAGACACCTATGGCGCGGAGGATCCCGTGTACACCGAAGAGCAGGAAGATCCCGTGTACACCGAAGAGCAGGAGGATCCCGGGTACACCGAAGAGCAAGAGAATCCAGAATCGATTGCCTTATACCATGAGATTCAGGTTTACCCCGATCCCAATGACCCTTCTCCCGTATACGCTCCTCTCCCCATCGAGCGACATCAATCACAAAGACAACAGCCGTATCCAGATGATGATCGGCTGCCCTACATTATTCCGACAGAGCCGCCGCCTGAATACTCAGAGCTGCGGCACGAGGTGGCGCCGAGGACACCTATTGGAATGGCACCACTGCAAGGATCCAGCCTTCATGAAGTCGAGAGCAGGGGCGTATTAGGGAATGTCAATGAGGCATCCATGCAGCTCCCTCGGGGGTACGACAATGGGGCTGGCGGTCAGTTTGGCGCCCGGGGGCTTACAGAAGATGATGACGAAGACGCAGCGTGGGAAGACGAACGATGCAGAGAGGACGAAGAGGTGCTCTCTCCGACCTCGCCAGGAGACGGAGACCTTCAGTTCAATCCTCTCAGCCAACTCTACGCGGGGCCGCGACTTGCCATGCCTATGCCACCAATGGCAAGGAGCAGGTTTAGGTCGACCTGGGAGCAGTAGATGCATTTCGGTCTCCGGTAGACTGACTCGTGTAACTTGTTAGAATGAACATTCCTTCGTAAAACAACAATAGTTCCTGTTTGGTCACTGGCACGAGGCGTTTCTGGTGTAAGCAAGTCAGCCTGCTGCTCCGATCCAAACCCGGCGCGTGCAAACTAGGTCGACAGCAGGCCTGGAACTGGAAGCCAGTTAGCGCTCCTCAGAACGGCAAGTCCACTACATCACCGCCATGTGGTTCTTGATTTCCTGGGCAGCAGGCCATGTACACGGATGGGTGGCTCTGGTTGGCTCGTCAGGGACATAAGCCTGGAGGTGAGCAACCAGGGTGTCCGTGAAAATAGATGTAATGACCTCCGCCCTCCGGTCCACCTATGACCTTCCAGGGGCATCAGCCTTCCCAGTTATCAATGGCCTCGGCATCGGGGATAAGACAAAAGGCTTGATCCCTGAAATAGCTTAGCACGCCACACTTCGGGCAAGCCAGGCGGCATTGCAGGGGGAGGAAGCTTATCGACTTGCTTAAACCAACTCTGTCACAGCCCCCTGCTAAATACGGAGACCCCCTCGCTTCGGTGCCTCTAATCTTGGCGTCTCTCTGCATTAACCACCCCGGAAAAAGCATAACGCGCCTCCTGGCAAAGCAGTGCTTGCTTACCTGCCAGCTTTGCGCACAGCAACAAATCCTTCGCCGCAGCTGCTGGCGTCGGAAGGACTCCATGCTGCGGTCGCCAAGGCAGTATGAGCATGGCACAGCAGAAATAGGAGCTTGCTGAGTGACTGGCTGGATTTGGCCAAGCCCGCGTGATGGGACTGCGCAAATCTTCCAATCTTTGTGCACCATAAGACTTGGAAACAATGCTCCTACCTATCCAAATACGCGTCATTGAAGACCAAGACTTATGCTGCCAATATTTGACAACTTCAACCTCGCTTGACAGTGGTTCTTGTTCTGGCCTGCACGCCCATCCCTCATTAGCCTCCAAGACATACACCTCCATCCACCATGTCATACTACTACAACGACCACAGCAACTATCATTACGACGGCTATAATCACGACAACTGGAACGGAGACTACAACGAGGGTTACGACGACTCGTACTACTATGACGACTATTGGTACGACGACAGCTACTACGATGGATACTATGACGAGAGCTACGGCGACATGAACGATCAAGGCTACGGGGGGGATTACGCGGGGCATTCATACCACCACTACGACGAAAGCAACAGCCACCAATATGGAGGTGGATATGAAGACGGGTATGGTGGCGGGTATGGGCACCAGCACGTCGGTGATGGAATGCACAGTGGCTACAATTCACAATACCCAGCTGATGGCAGCCAGGCCTGGTAAGGTGCGAGAGTACGACCGCTATGAATACGGCTGGTGCTAATTCTCTGCCCAGGCACACGACCACGACCCAGATATCGAGGAGTGTCAGTTCGGCCCAGCACAACCACGAGTACCAGCAGGCCGCTTTCCATGATCCTGCATATGCAGCAGTTCCAGCGCCGTCATTACTTCCAACACCGCCACACGCACCGTCAGCATATATGAATTCTCCAGTGCCTCCGGTGCCGCCAGTCATGCCAGTGCTTCCAACTCCGGCGCCGCCAGTTATGCCAGTCCTTCCAGCCCCTGTACCGCCAACTTTTCCTGCCCTGCAACCTCTTCGATCAGTCACTCCATATCCCTCAGACGGCACTTCGCGAGCGATGAACATCAACCGAGATCAGCAGCTCAGCTTGCAGCCCGCAGCCTCGCCTTCTATGCAAACAAAGTCAGCGACGCCTACGGAATCGTTCTTTCACAACCTCTTCTGGAAGAGTCCCAGCAAATCTCGAGCTGGCAACGGTCCCACGACACCCGTGAGGGGCCCGACTCCTCAGAGGCTTCCTCCAAGCCCGCGAATGACCCCTCCAGCGCTCAAACCTCAGCCTTTGGGTCCTGGCAGTTCTCCGGGACTCGGTTACGATGTGAGGCAGCCGGCGGGCATTGGATTCCTAGCACCTTCTTAAGCATGATTGTTCAGGGGTTTGTGAGTTGGGGTTGGCGCTCGTAAATTATGTACAGTTCAAGCATCAAAATAAATTCATAGATGATACGGATACCCTTGTTTACTACAATAACAGAAATGTGATATTGACGCACGGTGCCTTGTCATATTTGCCCGAAATCAGAGACCCCTTCATACAACGCGCAAGCCGCAAAGCAAGGATCGCTTTTCAATCTGGGAGCAATAGAGAGAGATTACATAAAAGGGCGATAGATCATGAGCACATCTGGAATTCGACCCTGGCCATGCTGGATGCCCAGTATCCCTCCGGGCCCTGTATAATTTCGTCAACACCGGCGGGATCTGGTCCACCGTACACTAGATTTAATTTCCCGAAGTCAGAAAGACGAAAGAAGCTGGCAGTCTGCGTGTAAGGGGAGCACACCGACAGTAGAAGATGAAGGTGCCCCGCTCTGGCATGTGGCACGTTTGTGCGAGTGTCGATGGGGTTAGACTCGAAATCAACCGGCGGCGAAGCTGTTCCAGAAACGGATAACGTGCCAGGCATCCTAAAATAAGCATGGTTGGTCAGTAATAGTGGGTTTATAATACTCGACCAAGTGGCTCGTGTATTTTTGGTGGGCGGATGATACTGGTGGCAAAAGCGGCCCCAACCACCCCCTCCCCTCTTGTACGGCGAAGTCAATGGACACCGCATCGGACTCTGTATCTACCGCAAGGCCGGCTGGGGAAGAAGGCTGTATGTATAGCACTAGAGTCACAGTGGACAGTGAGCTTTGCGGCATGCGCCTCACACGACTGGGGGCATCCGCAGCAGGCACTGATTATTTTGTCTGTTATGTTTAATCACGCCCTGGCATTCTCGTTCCTGCATTTCCCTTTGTTGCACACTCTCTTGCATACTAGTCACTCTTTACGAGGTTTCGACTTCACACCACAGTCACTCTTTACATTCTGCCCGAGAGATACTCCGTACCGTCCATTGACTCTTCTCTGCGTCGTCTCCGTGCGCTGTTCCTCGGTTGGGGGATTGCGATGCGATTCCCACCCTTGTTGACGCTGCTCTCAGCGCTGGCGTCTACTGCTTTGATGTTCATGGTGTTACTGGCAGGATACACCACGTCGACGCTTCCGACCTTGGACATGTTCACAGTGAGTGGAGTCTTTCCGTGGCCTGAATGCTAGCTGACAGGGACCAGATCAGTGCCGCCCAAATAGCAAATACCGAGTTCAACAATGGCACTGGTAACGGTGAGGACCCCTCCATGCTGTCGTTGCATTGCGATATCCGTCGTGCACTTACCCTTGTCGAGGAAGCAATCTTAACTGATACCGCTTGCACCAGGCTGCAATTGTGCCGAGATCGTCAACGGAACGCTCACCATAAACGGCACCGCTGTCATCAATGGCACGCTGTCGGTGGGCACCGCGAAGCTTGACATCGCTCCGTTCTACTCGGTCTTTACTATCAACTACTGCGAGGGCAGCTATCTGCCGAACTATACGGATCCAAGTGGTTCGGCGGTCCTCACCCACTGCGAAACCCCGTCCCTAGGTCGGCACTTCAATCTCGTCGATATCATCGAGTCCGCCATCAAGAGGGCCGGCCAAGCGCTGGGCGTCGAACTCTCGCTGTCGGACCTGGACTGGCCCCACGGGATCACCAATGCGTTCACGTACGTGAATTCGGCGGGTTCTGCCTTTATCGGCTTCTTGCTCGTGGGGCTTGCCTCTCTCATTTTAGCGACATTGGCGGCGTTTTTGAGTCTTTTCCGGGCCACCAAGGCCACGGCGAAATTCTTGTTCATTACTTCTGTGGTAAGTGCCTCCTTGATCACACACAGCATTGCCGCACTCCGATTCTGACGGTGATGGTGGTAGATTGCATTATTAGCTCTGACTATTTGTTCTGGCATTGCGACTGCCATTGTGACGATTGTTGTGAATGGGATCAACGCGAACGGGGACGAGATTGGCGTCACTGCATCGCAAGGGAACTACTTTATGGCGATGATCTGGATTGCGGTCGCCCTTTTATTCATCTCGACCTTGACCACGACGGCCACGCTGTGCATCGGGTCAAGTCGTCGGACACATTCCCCGCTAAGACAGTACGACGGATACGACATGCCGCCGATGGGCAGGAGAAAGCCGGTCCCCTACTACATCTACCCTCCCGACTCTCGGGACTGGGACGGGTACTCGTCACGGCGCACGCTCGTCGGCGACGACAGGGAGTACAACCAGTACGGAGACGAGTTTAGATGACACAACGAAAGCAGCGCCCGCGAATTACAGTAGCTGATGTTTTGAAGATTGCCTTGGCGGATCAGCCAAGCTGCGACTGATCATAGTACTAATGCAGCGTATGTATGTACATAACAAAAATCCTTAATCTTGCACAATCCGTATTTAATGATTCAATGGATTCTGACGTGCGCAGAGTATCGACTATTGCTGTTGGTATCTTGCAAGAGGCTGACAACTGGCCGTCTCTACGCACGGTTGTGCTGTGGTCTTGCCATGGGTGCTACGCAGGCTCGCCATGATGGCTCTGCGCTTCACCGGCGCACAATCTTTCGGACAGCGACAGCAACAGCAATAGCGCCAGTGAGTGGCTAAGTTGGAGTCGGCCAAAAGATGAGGGCGAAGCGCGACTCACACCGACTGCGGCACATACTCAAACGGAGCTTCACACTTGCCCTGGTAATAATTGTCAAAGCGGTCTTCCTTAGCTCGCAGCTTGAGTGAACGGACCAACCAACCCCGCGGCGTCAACCAAACACATGGGGCCCGGCGTTTGACTACGATATCCACACCAGGTGTTCGTTCGGTCGGTCAGTCAGTGCTAGTTCAGTGAGAAAATAGTACTTGGGCAAAATAGAAGTTCACACGGGCGCTGGGCCCCGCGCCAAGGCTGACGCCCCCACAGCATTTCCGGCGGATTCCCAATCACACGAGGGCGCGCGCGCCCCCGCAGGATCGCTCGCCTGGGCACCTGGCCTGGCGCCACTACTAAGCTCACCAAGCCTCCATGGCGATCGATGGGAAAAAGAGGCGCCCCGAGCCAGAGCCAAATTCAGGACTGGTCCAAGCAACCACTAGCGCCCGCCGCAGCGAGAGCTCGAACCAGCCCATGTTCGTGCTCGGACGCACACAGTCTCCCTCCGGTTAGACTGGAACACTCCTGACACTGCGGTCGATCCTAGCATGTGCTCCGTACCGCCTGCTAGTACGAGTTACGCTCGTTTTCTCTTCCTGACTCCTCAGTACCGACTGCACAGGACTCGTACGAGTACGGGGAGTATTAGCCAGCGAGTGACTTCGCTTACCGGCATGCACACATTTGCATGTGACTACGGTAAGCAGTAATGTACCAGCCTGAACACTATTGTTCCTCCGAACCAAGTGACTTGCTGCTGCTTACTTTACCTTTTTTTTTCTTTTGGCGAGGGGGCAGGCAGGACAGAGTTGAGCTTCTACTACGGACGGCAGCGTCACTGGCTGCAACTCGTGTAAGGATTGGCGGGCGTGCGGGCGGGAAACTGCCGCATGAACTACTACCATTCTCACTCACGGACATGGGATTATCATGCTGAGCTCTTAGATAACTGCTGCTGCTGACGATGGATGAGATTACCCAGAGAGGAAGAGGAAGAGAGAGAGGGCGATGCTATCGCTCCAGGAGATCGGATTACAGGCGACCATTCTTTCATTCTTATGGTGCATTTTGCGTGTGTGTGGAAGAGTAAGACTGAACGGCTCGGCACAGGGCTTATATCCTTGTTCAGCAATAGGCGGGGCAGCTTAAATCGATGCCAAGGTTGTTGTTGCTGTCCTCTCTCTGATAACGACACGAGCATGTCGAATGTGAAGTCTGCTCGAACCTCGTACTCGCTCGCGATGGACGAATGTATGACTGCAGCAGGCCGTGACGGGAGTGATACTTACGAGCAGACAAAAGCCAAGTGCGGCAAGAGATCGAGTCATCTAAGCGTGCGGAAAACGAGTCCTGTGTGACCCTCCCGTGGTGGTGATTGGTGTGGGCTTCGGGGGCGGGCCCCGCAGCATAACCGTTAAGGTTGGGCCAATGGGCGGTATTTGCGGACATTACCACCGCCTGCAGGGGCGTCTCCTCTGACAGCCAGCGACCAGACGCCGCAAGAACCTCGAACTGCAGACACTCAGCGTCAAAGTGCGCGGTATGGCATTATTCGTTTCAATAATTGATTCTGTGTTTGAATACCCGATGGATATCTGATTTCGATTCTGACGCTGGTCGAAACTGCCGGTCTTAATAATATCATTCATTACCCTTGAACGGATCCGTCCGTCCTGTCCCTTTTGACCCGAAAATGCTGGCGCTAAAGAAGACGTGATTACAATGGCCCCTCCCCCCGGCCGTCCGAATTGGCGTCGGTGTTGGTGGCTTACATGCCTCGTCCTCTTCCGCGCATACCACCGGCCGCGCCTCTCATGCCCATGCCGCCTCGTCCCATGGCGCCTCCGCGGCCAGCCATGCCTCCTCGAGCGCCCATCGCTCCGCCGCGTGCTCCGCCCATAGCTCCACCGGCTCCGCTTGGAGCTTGTGGGCCCAGTCCGGCTGGATTCATGGCCACTGTTGTCATCTGTTAGCTTTGACGGACACCGGAGAAATGACAAGGGCAACTTACTGGGTTCGGCATCCTTGAGCAGCGACGACCGCTCGATCGTGTCGCCGTTGGCCTGGAAGGATTGCGCGCCCGACGTTCCTGCCGTGTCTTCGGGGTTGACCTTGACGCGGACGCTGCTGATCTCGACGTGCGTCTTCACGATCCCGATGAAGAAGCCGATTGTGGAGATGACGGCCAGCCAATGCAGCGCCAGCGCGCTCGTGCCTTTGGTGACCTGGAAGATGCCGGGCTGTTGCTTGTTGTGACTCGTTGCCAGCTGCACGGCGGCAAACATTTGTGAATTCGACACCGCGGCCGCGAAGCTGAACACGATGCTGGCACCGATCAGGATGATCATGATCAGACGCATGATGTCGAGTCTGCGGTTTCGTTGCGACTGTCTCCACGAGGACGCTGGGCCGACCCATGGCTTGTTCAACGCACCGTAAATGATGTACATGACGACGCCGAGGGCGAGGAACATGCCGGGGATGGCGGGAAAGACGATGAAAACGTCGTTTTGCAGCGACGAGGCGATGTCGTACAGGACGGTGTTCAGGGTGGCGTTGGCAGGCAGCTGCTCAAAGTCCTGCTTGTTGTTGTTGCCGGTCGACAGGAACCGGATGTTGGAGTCGTGGTCCTTGCCGACGGTGATGGCACAGTGCTCGGGGCCGTCCGAGAGCGAGCAGCACATGGCCGTGTAGCCGATGCGAAGCCGCGTGGTCGCATACCCATCCGCCGAATTAAACTGTAACAGATAGTACCCCGACGTACCACTCCCACTGCCCTGAGCGCCAGGGACATCTCCGAGAATGACAAGACCTGGATGCGGTGGATTAGAGGATTAACCCAGGAGAGATTGGAGCCCAGCTCACTTACTCTGGAACAAGATGGCCAAAGCGCCCAACAGGTATACAAAAAGCCGGAGCCAAACGCTGTCTGTGCTCGGTGTGGTCAGCAGCTGCTGCTTGGGAAATGGGCTGGCCCAAAGGAAACATACCAGCTATGTGCTTCTTCCAATACTGTGAAATGCCGGAGCCCATCCCCTGGCCCATACTCTGCATGGCGTTCATCTTGAGGGAGTGTGTGTGTTGCGCGAACGACTAAAACAAAGTAAAAGGAAGGTGGGTGGTTTGAAACAGCAGCAGAGCTAGGAACTGTAATGATTGACACACAAATGTTTTGATATTTGCTAACGAGTGAATTGCATGGAGCAAGAGAAATATGCGACCAGGAATCTGCTCGCCATAGTTTTATTCTGATCTGCGGATGCAGTGGAGGGGGCTGCTCTGCCTGGTCGAGGGCTGAGCCAAGCCCAATTTTAGTACCCGATTACCGTAGGGAGAGATCAAGGCTCATGTGTGGAGAGGGCGAGCACACTGTCGGATGGGCAGTCGGCAGCTCTGGAGGCCGTCAGACGAGGCTGTTCATATGCTAATTTGGGATGAATGGGACGAGCTGTCTATGGACCGGGGCCGGGCGGTGGTAATACTGCACAGTAGTATACAGTAGTACTAGCAGCTGCGCGTGGCGGCTGTAAGGCAAGGCTGGCTGTTCTCCCATCACCAGCACCCCCCCTCCCCCCCACATCAGCAATACTAAGAGCAAACAAAGTTAATGAATCGACTGACCCCTCTCGCCATTTCGGTGCGGAAGGCCCTGTCGTTGCATGTCGGAGGCCGTACCTACAGTACTACCCGTACTACTCACCCTGCCCTGTCCATTACTCATCGGACAAGGGGAGCTTCGACTGTTATCGGAGCCGGGTTGGAACGCCCGATACAATTTAGGCGTTTTTTTACATCAGCAGCCGCTAGGAGAGCAACAGGAATCGTTTGATGAGACCTGTTCCCTTGCTCGTACCCGGCCATCCTGTTATCTTCCTCGTTGGGATTTGCTCGCGGCGGCATGCTGCAGAGAAGCTTACTCCCACCCATCCTCTCTGTGCCTCGACCTTGACGGGACATGCCGACGGCGTGTACATCCAATCAGCATGCCTTCTGTACGCAGGACACGGAGCGAACTCTGTCCGGCCAGTCATACCCGGCAGTCTCGCAGAATTGAGATGACACACTCCGTCTGGCAAGCTGAATTTGAGCCCTGTACCCTTAGAGTGTACAGATCGAAGGGCATTGGCGTTTGCCACATCCTATCTCACGGTCGATTTGAGGAACCTGATCACCAGCCCCGGAATCGCCAGTGAGAAGCTTTGACAGATGCTGGGCCTTCCAACACGAACTGAGGCCAAGCTTGATGATGCTATCTTCCCGGATGGTTCCTCGTGTGAGAGAAGACAGCTGTATCCATGTCGATTGTCGACAGTCAGCCCGGATTAGCGATACAGTGCTCAGCTGTTTGTTGGACAGAAAGCAAGCGTAAATCTTATTGTCATGGAGAAAGTAACCTTGGTCTCGAGGCACTCCAGCCGCCGAGTCATCATTCAGTCGTGAAGCTCAAGATGCCTTCTGCTTATCAGTAGTTGAGATAGACTTAAATCCTGCAGGAGACAAGACCCGGGGAGTCCTAGTCTGGTGTTGCTGCTTGATGACAGCAGAGTTTGGGTTCTCCTCTGCGTCTACAAAGATCTTAATTGCTAGAACTCGGAATCTGCAAGGCCCAGGATCACTCTCTCCGGGCGCGGGATTCCGGAATTGCGAAAGGGGTGCAGAAGCTGCCCAGGATGTAGCCATCGCTTAAGGATACGAGAAGGAAGCATCGATAGGGATGGATTATGCAACAACAGGAATGCATTAGAACGACTGACAATGTAGGGCTGTAAGGAAATCATCAAGCCCAATATTTCCATTCTCCGTCTTCCCATGAGGGTCACAGCACCCTCCCAAGCCGATACAGTGGACACCCTTTTAGCAGTCCTTGGGCCCCAGTCACAAATTCCGAACCCGGCTCGATACGCGCTTCAAGACATGAAAATCTACATCCCGTGGCAGTCGTCTTCCTGTTGGTGGCAGTCATCGCCACCTGAGCTGCCGCCGTGGTGGTCGCCATGACCGCCATGGCCGCCCCAACCGCCATGGCCTCCTGAATGGCCGCCCATCCCATCGTGGTCGCCATGTTCGTCGTGACCGCCGTGGCCACTGTGATAGTGGTGGTCGCCGTGATGATCCCAGTCGTGTTGGCCTCCACTGCCATCATGCTCTGCGGAACGGGAGTCAGTATCTACTAGTTCAATGTTCGAACCAAGGGTCGTCTCAGTGAACGGCCGATGCTGTGCGAATAACGTACCTCCGTCTGAGTGCGAGTGGTCGTCGCTGCCGTGCGAGTAGCTGTGATCGCTCCCATCCCACGATCCGTCATGTCCGCCGTCGTGATGACCGTCGGAGCCGTCCTTGTGGTGGTGCTGGCCCGAGCCGTCGTCCTCGCAACCATAGTCTTCTGAACCGTCGTACTGGCCGTCGTCGTGGCAGTCGTCACTGCTGCCGTCGTGGTGGAACAGGCTCTCTACCGCATCTGCGACGTCGTGGATGCCGTGTACGATGTGGTCGAAGCCGTGCTCGGCCTCTTCGACTGCGTGATCGAAAACCATTTTGAAGGATTGAGGTTTGGAGGTTGGGAAAACCTTTCGTGTGGAGAAGGCAACAAGGTGTTGGATAGATTGGTGGATATGTATTTCTCTGTGACTTAATAAAGAGGTGCAGAAGAGGATGATGATGGTGGTGGCAGCTGCTTTGTTGTTGTGCTGCTCTTGGCTCAGTTCCAAGACCTTGGCTCCTTATATCTCCCTTGAATACATGTCAATGGGGGCAAAAATAGTAACTAATTCACATGCTCTTGCTGGAGGCTGAGCATAGCTGTCCAGAGGGAAATGGAGAACAGAGCCCAGGGGGCGGCAGAGCCATGTGGTTTTGGGGGGGAGGCTGCTCTGCGACAGGCTCAGCCCCTGATCTTCACCACGAAGCCCGAGACTCGATCAGAGTGGCACTGACTGACGAGAATAGCCAGAAGCACTGCGCAGTACAGGAACCCAATTCGGTCGATTCGGCCCGCGAAGTCGACGGCAACTTGGGCCAGAGTCAGAAAGACCTATCCCACAGAGTCGGAAGAGACGCCAGAACCTCCCTCGGCTTACCCCCTCGTCCTCTGCCTGGCTGAGCCGCCCAAACTGGAGCTACACCTCACTCATACATGAACTTGTATGGAATGCGGCATAGCCACCTTGGAGGGCGGGGTTTACCTTGTACGAGCAGCGCCGCTATAGCTACCCACATGTGCTATATGGAAAGAGGCTGAAGCCTCTAGCGCGCCAATCAGGGATCTCCCACCAATCATGGTACTAGCGTGTTTCGTGAAAAGACCGTCGTAACTGTAATTTACAAAGCTTTTCTTGGGTCTCCAGCTAACCGGAATCGGGTGGCCTGCTTATTCCCACCCCCATGCGCCTGAGGGTGATTAGAATGGTCACGCCCGAAGGCAAAGTGGCCAATGTCAGGGTCGTGGGTACGTCCTTGCGTGAGATACACAAAGTGCGCTTCGACCCGGAAAGTAAGACGGGCGTGTTTGGAACACTGACTCGACCGCCTTGAGGATTGATGTTGCCGTACAGCCTCCGTTGTCTCCGGTGGCCAGGAATAGCTCCAAGCTTGATTGTACACAATATCTCAGCATGAGCCCCCCGGGGCAGCCAGATCGTGGTGTCGCTTGCGAGCACTGCTCGCTAAACCACCGCCAAATTTGGATTGCGGCGAGGAAGCGTCATGGGTAGACTCCAAAGTCTGCATGATGAGAGTCCGGTTACGCGGACCGTAGACAGGGCTCGAAGACGTAAAGGCACACCCAACTCCCCTGGCTAGTATAAGGCTCGAAGACGTAAACACCCATCCAACTTCCCTGTCTAGTATAAAGGACTACGAGACAACCATCCAATCTCCTTGAAAGACCAAACTGTGAAACCATCTTTGATCTCTCCCACTTCATCTTGTAGCATCCCATCCCATCTTTCACTGTAATATGGGAAAATTCAGGCTGGGGAAGATCGGTGGTGGAGGCGGCCACAAGGCGGCGCCCGCCAAACCACATACGGAGCCAGCAGCAACCCACGCACATACGGAGCCAGCAGCAACCCACGCACATACGGAGCCAGCAGCAACCCACGCACATACGGAGCCAGCAGCAACCC